>JAHREE010000233.1:1513010-1687158 GCA_033628505.1 Tringa tobata
GGGGGGGGGGGGGGAGGGGAGGAGGGGCATGGGGGATAAGAAAAATGTACAAGAGGGCTTATGTTTATCTGTTCCCAATCTCTTGGTAAGATTTCCTTTTTTCTGGCCAATCATCCTGTGCCTTAATGATGCAGATGGGATGTAAGCACTGCCAAGACCTCTGTAAATGCTCACAATACTGTTGAGAGGCTGAAGGGTAACATTATATTGATAATGCTTTCTGAGATTTGTTATCAGCAGAAAATCTTTTGTCTGCCAGATGTACTCCTATGTGAAAATATGCCTTTTTCAAGTTGAGAGCTGAAAATTACTCTCTTCAAGTGAGTCAGGAATAATTGAGAACAAACTGATTGTCCTGACTCTGAAAGGTGCAGGTGTTCAGTCCATCAATGCTCTGAAGCAGACCAACTCTTTTGTTGGGAATAACAATGCATCTGCAATAAAAATCCTTCCTCCTGTGCTATGATAGTACACTTTTAGACAGAATATAGGTTCTACTTCCTTTGTGAGAAAGCTTTCCTGAGACAGCTCTACAAAAGGAAAAAATTGTTTGTGGCATGTATCGGTAATTGCACTACAGTATCAGAAAAAACATGCAACAAAAGTTTGTTCACCATTATGTTATTTCTTCAAGTTACCAATACCTCCACAGGCATCTTCTATGTGAGGCGAAAAAAGTGAAGAATGAAAGCTACGTCTTCGGGAATTATCAGTATGGTAACTCCCTAGGATACTGTCATTCTTCATCAAAACAGATGTTTAATAGATGGAAGTAAAGGCAACAACTGAGCAGCAGTATATTGGGTGTTCTCACCTATCTGACACTTGTATAATCACTTGTAAAAATGTAAATAGTAAGAAATTGAATTACTCATACTTACAACAGAGAAACTAATCACAAACAATGTAGCCTACAAGTCTTAAGATGTAGAAGAACAACATGTTTTCTCACTAAAACCATTGTTCTTTTGGACAGTAGCTTCTTCTACCATAAATACGGGGTGCTGGAGCCACAATAGTGCTCCATATCTCATAGGCGCCTTAAGCTGCAAGATGCAGTAGCTCTATTCAGTGCTGCCTGAACTCAAGATCTTGCTAAAAACTTGCTATCATTTGAAATAAACTTAAAACAAAAGTAGTTTCCTAATATACTATCATAGTTTGCCTGTACACTTGACTAGCTCATAATAATGAAATTGTATTTTACAATAAAATATGTTTAAAATTATAATTGTCATGCATTTACATTAACCTTTTGTATCAAAAAGATGCAATTGCACCCCCTAGTCATCTTTTCAATACTGCTGTAAACTGTTGCTTACTCATCACAGATTGAAAAATAAATTGTTTGAGGCAGTCACTATTCCTATTGCTCCAGTGTCCTAAGTATACTGATGTAAGAAACAAAAATGCATATACATCAAGCAAAATTTTGTCAGAAGACAAAAGGTTTTTTATGTTATTTACTTTCCTGCATTTTAGATGAGGTATAGTTTTAACTACATTACAGAATAGAGGCTCCCTGTACTAAACACAAAGTAAAGCACTGAAAACATTAAAGAGGAAATAGGTGTGTTTAGAAACACCAAAGTTTTCTTGATGTGTAGCAGTTAGGCCAAAGAAATCTTGATGTGCAAGGATACAAGCAAAATTCTAATTCATTTGCCTTTTTCTCCTCTCTGTGTCCCACCTCCCCCACCCCCCAAATGGTCACAAGTTGCTCAACATCTTCTATCTCTCTTGTTACAGGATCAGGTTCCAAAATTCTTTTAATATCTTGCATATATTCTATGCTATGCTATTAGTTTCATGTTGTTTAAAAGTCTTATGTATTTTGAGTAGATTACACATTTTAAAACTAAAAAGAATTATGAAGGCCTGTTGTTTGATCAATATGAGAGTCTTCATTTGAACTTTTTTTTACTTTTTTTAGTAGAAACAGTGCATCTTTTTTGATGTTTTGAATAAGTCCCATCTATTTCTTCTCAAGGAACATAATAATTTAAGTATTATGTACTTCAGAAAGTTAATAAAGGAACAATGAATATCTCACACAGATGAGAAATAAAATTTTGAATAGAAGATACAGATTTTTAATTCCTACCAGAGTTAATAAAAAAATAACTTTTTAAAAATCTTTTTGCATCTTATTACTTAATTTTATTGCATTTATATAGCCTTCTCATCTAATGTCAGGTACTTTATTTTACAGAATGAAATAATTGTAGGAAGTATTTCATACATCCCAAAGGTTATATCTATACACTGGCTTTCATGTCAGAGGATCCAAAATGCATTACAAACTATGTGATGTGAAGGCAACTATACATGTGTTGCCTTTGGCTTTTTCAGCATGGTTATATATTACCATGCCATTAAAAAGGCAAGAAAGCCTTCAGAGTGAGCTAAGTATTACAAGCCTGTCTTGAAACACAGCAGGGCATGTCAGCAAGACTTGAGATAGTCTCCATCATCCACATCCCAGTCACATAATGCCAGTGCAGAGGTGTGCTTTGGCAGTTGAGGTATGAGAGCATGTATCATGGTTAAACTCCAATCCATTCTTATTTTGCTATTTTACTTTTGTAAATTAAATTATAAATCTTGATTAATACATTGGGAACTAATTCCTTCACTGAATTCCTGATTTCACTTTTTCTGTACAGAGCTGCACTATACTAGTCTCCTTGCTTTGATTCTTAGATGCAGCTATTTTAAACTCCATTCGGTTTACAGAGTACTACAAAATCTCTGTGAAATTTTCTTTCCATTGACTTTAATGGAAGGTAGTCCTCCTCTTAATTCTATCATTGTAAAATGATCGATAGAAAATAATGAAGGGGGTGCAATCATCTGTGAAAACCAGAATTAAAACCAATTCTCATTCAAGACTGCCATCTAGTGACCAAAATAACCCTACAGCCTTTACATGAAGGATGTAAACAATCAAGTTACCAACTGATTTAGAAGAATTATTTAGTGTCTGTGTCTACCCCCCTCCCCCTTTTCTTTTTAGGGGATATTACATTTGAAACTGTAGAATGACAAAGTCTCTCATCTGTAACAAGCTACTCTTACTTAAGATTATAGTATCTCACTTGAAGGCCACTGCAACTCATAGAACAATCTTAAGTGAAAAGCATAACATGAATGTCTTTGACCTCCAATATTGAATAAATTTTAGATACCTGAAAGTCTGTATCTTCATAAACCTCGCTGTGCATATCTATGAAAACGCCAAAGCTGCAGAAGTCTAACTATCCTAGAGGAAACAAAGTAACATGTATGTAAATGGAGAAGTGGTAGTTGGGAATGGTGCTGGGTATTAAGGAAATATGCAGCATTGGTAATAAAGTACGCTGCTAACTTTCTCACTTCCCATTACACATCTCCACGTGTGGGGATCGGTTTGTGATATAAGAAGAGGAGAGATTAGATCTCCGATTAATATCGTTCCCTATGCTATGTAATTTTATACAATGTTCACTCGGACTATTCCCACAAGCATGTGCACAGTTGGAGTGAGGTTCTAATGAGATAAGCAAGGCCTATCATGTTCCCATTGTAATTCAAAATGCCAACATTAGAACTATTCAGGAGATACTTTTTCACATCTTTGTGTTTAAACAAACTACACAATTAGATTCTGAGCAATAGTTTACATAAGCACCTTGAAAGAAAGGTATGATTGCAGTATCAGAAGCTAAAAGATATATGAAAATAGAATACGCTAAGTTTGACCACGCCTCCAGTTTTTATAGCACAGATCCTCTAGGAAAACATAAAAAGTTTTATTCAGCCTTTCTTTTAATGTGAATAATGCTGCAAAAGAACAGCATAATAATGATAGCTGTATAATAATTTCTAATAGAAATTTTAATATGTACTGCTTACATAACATGCTATTGGTTATTTGTTCATTTAACACGATAAAAGTGACTAAAACCTCTTTTACATTAGCCAGATCTATGAACTTACAAAACTGAATCATACTTTGGAAGCATGGCAGAAACAATGCATCTTTTTATTTTTTGTTGATACAAACATACTTCTTTTTTGAAGTATGGCACTTCACCGTCCTCGTAAGTGGGATACATTGTCAATGACTGGTACAGAAGCATGAAGTACCATAAAGACAGCCACAACCAAACCATTTGAACCACAGTTTGACTTCCACACGTAACTACCACAGAAAATGCATCCTACAGAACAGAGTAATTCTTATCGGTTATATACGTTTGCAATTAAGGAATTTAACTTGAAGAAGAGAAACATGAACTCAATTAAGCTTTAATCTTAAAATATCATCTGAAAATTATCAATAGTAACAAAAAATTATGTGCCAAATAAGGGCACAAGTTAATAACACCTTTTTTTTCCCCAATCCTTTCAGATATCTAGTAAACAATATGCTATTTCTTGTCCAGGATCTGAAGACCACTACTTCAGTTAATAAAGTTAATAAGCTTTCATTTAAAATGGATGACAGAACAATTTTTCAGATCAATTTTCCTTCTGGGGTGTTATAAGACAATATATCTGAATAAAAAAGTTGGTTCAGGTTTGAAGTTCACCTCATAAGCACATTTCCAATTCCTTAAGTCTGCTGGCTGAGGGCCAGTAATTATAACTTGCAGTAAATGCACCCAACACAACTGTTACACTAACACTCGCTTAGTTCTTTTTAATGTTTTTTTAATTAGGAAATAGCATCTGACATAAAAGACCTTATCATTAACCAATGATATCTTATATCCTGACCCAGTAGATTCCGTCTGTTGTACCTCAATATGAAATACAGGCAGGAGTCAGCAAACAAGAGACACACTATTTACATGTGTCCAGTGTAAGCAGAAGTTTAATTAAATTTATTAGTTTGAGTATGAACAATAATTCAGCACATGAGTAAGAATCCACTTGACTGAAGCCTTAATTCTTTGACCTCATTCTGAAAACACTTTTTTTTTTTTAAAATATAAAGAATAGCTTAGAACCTGCATTACTGCTGTATAATCAAGTCTACACTTCTTTTACTAGAAAATAGGCCAGCATGACCTTACAAGACTATGGAAGACAGTAAATAATAGAAGGAAAATAGAAAGCAATAGTATTGCAGAATACTAGATCTTACCCTCAAGAGATAGCTTGTGATACGAGAAAAAGTTACCAAATGTTAAGAACATACACTCTTGCCTACACCTGGAACTGAACTGATCCCCCTGAATTTTGAAAATACCAACTGCTTTACACTGGGCAGAACTGGTAATCTGATAAACTCTCCAAATCTGGCTGGATTGGAACAGGGTACTTGCAAGGCGCAGTGCTTGTACTAGAAATCTCACACCTAATGGCAACTCTTCCACCTCAAGCATTCAGCTGATCTTAAATTAACAACTGAAAACCCTCTTACTCAGGGCTTACTCTTCACACAACTATCAGCCCTACCCTTTTGCTAAGCCTTTTCATTTCCAGCTGTCTCCTCTTTAAGGTGATTTGACATAGTTGCTTACAGTAGTTTCTAGCAGCTCATGTTTTAAACAAAACCTATTTAAGACATTAGCATGTTAAAATACATCCTTTTATAGTAAATACAAATATTTGAAAAAAGACACTCCTTTTTAAACGACAATAGTTCAATTTGCATAGTGCACCAAAATGAATAACAGTGATCAGGGAATGTATGTGGAACTCATTCAGATCCTTCCCCCTGCTTCATTACTGATTTTGTGGTGGGTGATCTGGTGACTTACCATTTGTTTCACTTTCCTCAGCTATAGAAGAGGAGTATTACACTGAGAAAGAGACTGAGAGACAATTTATTAAAAATAAAAATAAACTGAGGCATACAAAAATTATTGGCAATGCAGATCAGTGGAAAGATCAATATTTTTGTTATATTTAGAGTGCTGACATTCTGGAAGACACTTTCATACCACCACTGATTCTACCTTTTTTTTTTTTTTTTGGGGGGGGGAGGGTGGTGGTGGTTGGTTGGTTGTTTTTTTAGAGGCTCTAAGAAGGTCAGAATTATGACCTCCCCGAATGGATCAAGTAATTAGGAAACACGCCTCTATCACATAGTACTGCCTAAGCATTACGTTGTGTAGAGCAACTAAGGAGATGCATAATCACCCTTAGTCCAGTTCCATTTCAGTAGGAGCAGCAAATGTCCACATTTTCTCTGACAAGTTTTGGGGTTTTGTTTCTAATGACTGTTCTAAGAAAAGTCTTAGCCATGGAATATCCAATGGGAACAGAATTACTAAATGAAAATAATTCTAAAATAAATGTTGAAAACAGCACATAATATGACCAAATTACTTTCAAATGTGCTTCTAAGAATAACAAACTGTGCTATGAGCATAAATTCTGTGGGATTTACAATCTGTATCTTGTATGTCCTCAGCCCAGTAAGGTTCCTCAACTACTGGGCAATCTCTTCCATGGCTTAACTATTCTCTGGGTACATCTTCTTGCACTTAGGAAAGAGTCTAAAGCAGAAAGGTATACACAGGACTTCAAGGGTAACCAACTCCCCTCTTCCCCACAAATTCAGCTCTGATTCTTTCAGTGAAAATACATCAACGTGTAAGAGCTGCAAGTTACATACATAAGCTGTTGTCATTCATATGAACAAGGACAAGAAGACAAAGCTAGGGAAAATTAATTACATTATAAAGAAATGAAACTATTGCCACAGAGATGAGTAGCAGCATGTTTAAAGAACAGAGATTTTAAAAGGCAATAGAGAGAAGACAAAAGGAAGAAAAACCTATGACAGAAACCAAAACTGATCATTTTAATCTGTTTCACTATCAGCTAGTCTCTAAAATGTTTACATGCAGCCTGAAAGTTGTAAATGTGTGAACTAAGCAAACAGCCCTGCAAAGATAGTATTTCCACATGTGGGGACAATACCAATTTTACAGCAATTCAAGACAGTCCCCAGATTACCTTCTAAAGGATGCACTTTCTAGGAATCCTGGCAGGATCAACACTTTTCACCTTCACATATTGAAAGGTATAGAAAATCCAGCTTATTCACGAATCTCGGATTTTCCTCTCTCTTCCTAAAATAATTTCTTTAGTTACTTCTCTGAGACACATCAGTTTGAAATGGACAGGTTTTTCATATTCTAGATTCCAAACTACTGGTGATGTCATGGATAGTAAGAAACTGATTTCTAAATGAACAAAGCTTTCTTATCCTCCATATGGATTTATAAAAACTACTGCAACCAAGTACCCTGGCAAGAATATCACGGGGCATAACAAAATCTAAATGGTCTATGTTCGAAGTAATAACTGTTCTCTAGAGCATAATCAGGTTCTGTCTACTTTCTCGTGTGTGAAGTGACTGCCAACATTGCAAAGTCCTTCTGTATACTTAAGGGGTCACCTTAAAAAAACATATTACTATTGATATTCTGATAGAAAGTAATTGTCCTTACAGCAACTGATTAGATTAATATTTTGAGCTGAGCCAGGAGAAATAAAAGGAAAGAGGCACTAATGAACCTAATAAAGAGGTTCAGTCTAGAATGGTTGTTAATCTATGTAACTAACTTCAGGGAAGAAACGTTTGGTGTCGATAAAGCATTTCCTTAGTAAATTACTACTGGCTCCAGTGTAAGACATTTACAGTAAACACCAAAAGTCTGCAAGGCATCTGTTCTACTCATAGTGGAAGAAGGAACTTTGCTCCATTAATAACTTTAAAAACATGCAATAACTAATTCATGATGGCAGTTCAAATCCTATCAGCAGCCTTCATTATTTGACCAAGCTGAGTTCAAAGATAAAGCAAGTTTTAAAAAACTCTTGAAAGTTTAAAAGTACACTTTAAATTATAATAAAGAAGCTGTGTTCTTCTTCTTTCTACTAAATATAAAAAAGCTGTAGCTTTAAACCATGTGCAACAACATTATTTTAAGAATACACGCAAGATAAGAGTTAAAATGTGCATATAAAATCCTATATGATCTCAAATTCTGTTGTAGTGAAATTGTATGCTATAGAGAGAGGGCATGTGTAATGTACATGTATGTATATATAATAAAATACTTGCTGGAATTTTAACATTTGACTTTACTAGAGATTTAGTGGGACTTTGCCTAAGGCAAGTTTTTAATAGCAATAATAAAAAAATACTTAATGGTACTTAGGGTAAATAATGTGTGGTCACTATGTTTAAGAAAAAGTAATACCAAACATCTGTGCTAGATTTCCACATGATAAAATCCCCACGTTACCTACAGTTCTCCCGAAGTTAGAGAATAAAAAAATCTTTATTTTAAATTCTGAGAGAGACACGTGACAACCAATTTAATAACTTTAAGGCAGGCATCTTGTATTTTCTGTCAGGAATGTGTATTTGGTGATCTTCATGATATTTAGTTCTGAACACGAAGAATCCTATGGTATGACATTATGGCTTTAAGACAGATTTCAACCATTAACATACTTGCAGGGAGACTGCCCAGCCCAAGAATGTCATTTGTGTGTATTTGTAAAGACCACTTTGTTCCATACAGGATCCATTATTTATCAGAGCAAATGCTATATCATTTTGTCCCAGAAAATAATAATAAAATTCAGCTACCTTTGAAACACATTAACAAAAATATTTGCGTGAGGTAAGTTAGTTACAGACACAGGATTCAGTCCAACTCAGTGATGGAAAACTGAATGCAAACTGGGCAGAAGTTCTCAAAATCTGTGGAAAACAGCTCAACATTCTCTCCTCAATATGCTGCAGCTCCAAAACTGAAGCAGAAACACATGCTCACACGTTTTGCTATTCAATCAGTTGTATTTGTTCTTTTTTGCTTCCTGAATTAGCAACTTAGGAAACTTTGTTACAACTGTCGCAAAGCTGGGAATCTAGCTATCGTTGTGAAAGCTTATTGCATAGATTTTAAATTTCTCAAGACATGGGAAGAAATCTAATCCCATTTTTAACATAGCTTATTTCCTAACATTTTAATGAGCCTTACCAACACCGATATTATTTGTCATTTCTGAAAAAGAGCAGGATTCCAAATTCAGCTGAAGTGTTCTCCTCCTCCTGTATAGTAAGCCTCAAATTTGCCATTCCCAAGACCTTCAAACACAAAACTTGAGTCAACCTATCATCACAAGTGGGCCTCTGTAAAACAAAGTTTAAAGATGCCGTAGACCGTAGACTGCACACTGCAGAAAGGTACAGTCTTTGAGGGCCAGGTAGTTAACACGTAAAAGTCAATCCAAATCTGCTAAGAGCTATTCCTATGCCCCTGGTACACTAGCTATTTTTATATCTCTTCCTTGTACTTTCTCTAAGAAATAAAATCCAAAGCCTGGAGAAATTCCACATCTTCAAAGGCAGCTATATTATGAAATTCTGCTATGGCTATTCACAGGAAAAAAAGAAACAATCAATGGCTTAAGAAAGAGAAATTTTTACATGATTCTTGTATGTGAGGTGAACTATTTTTAATCCATACAGTAGGATATTAGCTTTATGGTGATGTGCTCACTTATGTGAAATGGACAGAAAATGAATACGAGAAATAATTTGTAACTGACATAGTGGTAGATACTGAAGGACAACATGAAAAGTTATTTCTCTCTACTAATCAAGTACACTTTGAAAAAATTACGAGCTAGACAAAAGCAGCTCTGGAATAAAAAGAATATATCCCTTACTATACAATGATCGGTGCTCAGGGCAGTGCAGGTCAAGGAGATAGAACTGACAGCCATGGGAGATATGGGTGTGTAGAAAAGGGTGTCCTTAATTACCAATATTTCACAACCAGTTACTTCAGATTCTCTCACAGTATGTTTAAGTCTCTGGTTTGGTCAAAATTCTACCCACCAGTGATTATTAATAACAAAATCAATTTCTTCTGCTTCTCATCCATCAGCTTTCTATTCCACCATGTTGACAGATCTAAAAGACTGTGAATGAACATGAGAGAAGACAGATTCCAGCTTTGGCACTATTTTAAAGCACTAAGAAATGAACAGCATAAGGTAGAAAGATATGGTTGCATTAGGGGAAATCACGTTTAAAAGCTCAGCAAAACACATTTAAGATTTGGCCCTTCTCCAGTTAGGATTTAAAAGGTAATAGGATGGTACACAATTAGATTTCAAGAACTGAAAAACTTCAGATTGAAAGTATTTTCAAACTAAATACCAACAGCACAGCTTATGAGAAGTCCATCTATATCCATGCTTTTTAATGTAGTGTTGAGGCTGTAAAATACCAGTAGTCTTCACTTTTTTTTTTCCACATTCAACCTCATTTCCACCGTGTGCAGCTTTTTTATTTTTTTCCATAGACAGCAGTCTCTCCACTGGAGACTACAGCCGAATCTATCGTTGTAAGAGTAAATTAACGCACAGAAAATTCTGATGCTTGAATAACTTAATTTCCTGCTACAAATAAATTTATCTTCCTTAACTTGTTTCAAGTGCAGTGGCAGAAAGTCAAATAGCAAACTAATTAAAAAACAGAAACAAGTGTTTAGGATTTGGGCAAACAGTATATTACACATGACAGTATACTAGTTTTTCAGAAATATACTCAACACATGATCATAATACTCCAAGCTGTAAAAATATAGAGAGCAAAATATTTTAGATGAAGTTCTAAAATGAAAAATATTTTGTTAAAGATATAGAAAGATTAAAACAATTTGAGCAAATACTAAATAATGAATGAAATTAATTAAAAATGTATCCAAGTTCCAGTTTACTTTTAAAGCATTCTTAGGGGGAAAAAAATCCAGTAACTCTGCAAGGTCATTTAAGCAGTTAGAATGAAAACTTGCAAATACGAATTAAAAAAAATAAAAATATAAATCCACTGAGAAGACTACTGAAGAAGATTCAATACAGTAATTCCTGTTTTATCATGTTGGAAAACTGTATTGTGGATTTGTTTCATGTTTCATGTGTATTATGTTTGTGCAACTGTATTGCAGGATGAAGACTACATGTAGTGACAGCAATTCAAACAAGCACTGCAGAATAATGAGCACGTAGCAAACTACACTAAGAAGATCAAAAGTTGATCCATTTGGACTTTGAACAAATAGTTAAAACTATAAAGAATATCTGATATTCCCTCAAAGCAGACAGACAACTTCCCATAACAAGACAGCAAAAGACAAAAATTTGAATCTCAGAACTTTTTCCAAGAGCCCACTTGAACAATCAAATCCAGATTCCTGGAAAAACAAGCAGGCATCTACTAAACATGTAGTTTCTAAAGAGTTCATACACCCTATACATCATACCTGACTGCTAGTTTATAGAACTTCTCCCAAAATCAGTATCATTAACTCCTTATGCAACTCCTTCCAGGATCCACTGATTTTCAGACTTCATTAACAGGTGGCACCACTTTTTAATTAAAATTCTGCCTGTGAAAAGATTCAGGATCCATGCCTTCACAAAGGAACTTTACTGAAATGTATCATTGTGCCGTGCAAATTTTCCAGTTTCCACACTTCAGATGGGCCCCTGACACCACTAAGTCCTCAATAGTAAAGTGGAAGAAAAAAGAACACTTAAGTAGCCATAAACTAATTACAAAATAATTTGTCTATAGCAAAGAAAACATTTTGACAACATTCTGTAGATGTAAACAGCTGTTCTTAATCTCTAGCATTCATATGTTTCAGTGATATACAGGAGCCAATAATAGCTTTCTATGCTCTTGTACTAATTTCATTCATGTTTTTATCTGTCAGACAAATTGGTGCTTTTTACTAGACTGGAAGTTTAATCAGATTACACTGTTTCTAAAGAAACAGACCTGTTTGTCATGATTCTTCTTACTGGGGGTAGCTTGTACTCCTCCCTGCAACCCTGCAATTTTCACCCTTCTGAGCAGGAAGCAACAGGGTCTTTCTGACGAAGACTCACACTGTCCTGTTTGCGTGACGCCAGTCACGTGACAATGCTGATGGACTGCTGGGATGTAGAGACGAAGATGGGCTAACACCCAGCAAGATTTTGTTTCAAGTGTACTAATTCAATCATCCCACATCCAGTCCAAAAAAGGAATTCACAAGTGATGTGGGCAGCTGGCGTGGGTGGGCTTGGGACCAAATTAAGGACTTCTCAAGGTACAGTGCAGCCATCACCCCAGTGTTTTAATGTACAACATTATGTGGTATATTTACTCAAAAAGTTGGGGCGCCACACATGAAAATACATTAGAAATGCACATAGGCAGAAGACTTTGTTTACATGGAAGGCAAAATATTTTAAAGCACTCACTTCAAATACAAGGGGTAAAATCAAACACAAAAGTAGCATGTACTTAAGGTTATTTAGTTCATAGCACCAGAAGGTGTCACTTCTCTCTTCAGTAGTTCTAGTCTTTACTTGCCAAACAATGACTTGTGAAAATACAAAGAATACAGAAACTATGCAAAGCAACAATGACAGAGACAGCAAGTCCCAAATAAAATTACTTTTCTTCCATAATTTCTTATATTTGCTTTCAAGTGTCATATAGTCCTGCTGTATATTTATTACGGATCTAGAACAAATGTACATTATCTTTTTTTATTAAAAAATGAGAGCAGATAAAGAAAACACTTAGATACTCTAAAGTACATTTCTAAAACAGCAGCAAGTACTTTGGCAATATCTTTTAAATATGTAAGTTTCTTCTTACCTCTCTAAGATGCATGTTTTCCTTCTCCTTCTGATCTAAAATCACTTCTAAATGATTAACCTGAGATTCAGCTTCTGCCATCCTTCGAGTTCTCTCATTGTCATCTTCCATTCCTTTAGACGGCAAACCTTTACTTTGCAACATTTCCAGAAGCTTTTTTATTGATTCATCTCTGGCATTTAATGTTTGCTTTTGTGTTTCAATCCTAAGCTCCATTTCTTCTAACGTTTTTCTCAACAGGAAGAGCTCTTTAGCTTGTCTATCATGTTCTGCTTGAAGTCTTCGAAAATTCTCCTCTGTGAGCTCAATGGTAAAATGCTCAGCCCCTCGGTTTCCACTTTCTTGCTGGAGAAGATGGTTAAGGTCTCTCTGGGTTCTAAGCTCATCTTGAAGTGCCTGGATTGTCATTTGCAGATGCTGCAATAAGAAAAAGACAGGAAACCAAAGCAATTTAGGACCTAAATGTAGGACTAGCATTTAATTAAACTTTTGTTGTATGCTGTTACAAAAATTCATTAGAATCAATAATGAAAGCGTATCAAATGACCTTATAAAATAGCAAATGCATGTGACAATATTTGTAATGATATCTTTCAAGTGCTTCTAGGGGAAAAAAAAAAAAAAGAGACAACACACACACACACAAAATAGTTTCAGCTACAGATAAAACAAATAGCAAAGAGGCAAACCAACAAACCCAAACACTAAGCAGTGACACATCCATTAATACAGTCAATATGTACCTATAAAGCTGAAAGACTCAGTATTCCATGTTTTCTAAATTACTTCAGAGACTAAAGGTACTTTTGCCCTTAATGGTGCCCAACAGTACTGTTGCTTATGAAGTCAATCAAAGCACTCACTAGAATTGAAGGGGACTTCGGGGAGGGGCTGAGTTGGGGCTGGTTGGTTTCAGTTTTTTCTTTTGGCAACTAAAGCTACGAACATGTTTAGTAAACAGGATTACTGTATCTCTAACAAGCAAACAAAAAAACACAATAAGCAATACTGAGTTTTGAAAAATAAATTGACTGCAAATAGTGGACAAACCTTTGTTCTCCTGGCATCCAAAAACTGAACAGCATGGTAAATGAAAAAATGAAGCAAAATCAACATAAATAAAGTTCAGATGTAAGCAAAAGAGATTCAACAGAAAGAACTGAATTCAACAAAAAGTACCTTCAACAAAAAATAATTTTATTGAGTTATACAGAAAGGCACCAACAACTTCACAGTACTCAAATATACAAACCTAAGCTATAGACGGACTTTACTCAATAGATGTGACAGAAAAACATATTAGAAATAATCAATCCCATAATGAATAATAACATTCCTATTTTATCTTACTATTCTTTTACACTTCAAGGTTTTTCAGAACACAGTAACTTGTCCTAAAATATTTCTTCTACATCTGAGTATAAGTATCCTTCTCAATTCAAGAGGTAAACTTTGCACTTCTTATTCAACATAAATCAGTCTCAGGGTATTGTTTTGAAGAATGAAGCTTCTATCTATACATTCTTCAAAAGAATGACTGGCTGAAATAAGACACGTATTAAGTTTACTTTGCATAAGCACAGTAAACTAAATCCTCCACATTCCAAAATTATTTCACTACAAAGCAACAGCAACATTCAGCAATTACCAGTAGTCTAGAAATAGTCAAAAGAAGAGAGACTTGTTTTCTCTGATCTGAATAATGATTTAAGATAAGTCCCCCTAATGTTAAATTAGACAGTATTAATTACTCGATGCTGAAAACTATTAACAAATAAATGTTTTCCCAAAGTCAAGCAAATGCCTATGTGTCTGAGACTTTAGCTAAGCAAAGAGAAACTAATTTCCAAAGCATTTTAAATGTTGCAAGACAAAAATAAAAGCAACCTTAACATACAACCATTCTGAATACAACCTGTAAAAGCCAAAACTGCTGTGTCCACACACAAATTATTAGAAATCAGACCTCAAACAGCAATTCTGGTAAGATGAGCCAGACAACTTCTTTCTCTGTACCACAGCAACCTATGTATGCTGTTCTTAGGTTCTACCCATAACCATGTTTGTCACTGACAACAGTAGTTGTGGCTGCTTCTCAGTAATTGTGTCAAAATTAACAGCCTCAGCTGTGGCAGACTACTGCTACTTTGACACAAGAGAATCCATTTTTGTACACCTTCAAGACTTAGAACTCTCTCTGAACATAATGGACCAGATTTAGGCTTCTGCTGGCACAGACTTTTGTATCTGCAGCTAGTTAAGAAGGGAAAGAACAAATGTTGTGAGGGTGGAAAGAAACCGTATAATTAATTGCAGTAGGGGGAGGAATGTAGGAGTGCTGTGAATATCTGTCATACTGCTGTCTTTACATAGACATAGAACTTCATGGGATTTCAAAAAATCATGCAACGTCTATCATATATTTCATAACTTCTACAGGCCAATTGACAAGAAATATTTCCATGCCAATCTCTTGGCAATAGATAAACAGTTCTCTCTGAAATTTTTCATTCCTTCTCTATAGCCCAACTCCAAGATGCAATCCATGGAACGGCACAGGAAGTTCCATCGAACTTTCTCTGGATTAAGCATAGCGCAGGTTTTAAAAATTTGCCCTTATAAATTGAAACAAAACTATGAAAGGAAGAAGAATGAATGGCCATTCCCAGATTCCAATTCATATCCTACATGAGGAAGTTCCTCTAATTTGTGCCAACTGGCTACTGCCAAAGGAATTGCCTGCAGAGAACTGTCCTGCCACATTATGCCAGAGGACATAAGCACTTTCAGAGCATCCCAAAGTCTTAGATAGATGGTGAACAGTGGAGGAAAAGGGAATTACAGGGAGACTCCCCAGTTTAAAACTGCTAGTCCACCTACAGAAGGACACAGCTTCTCATACTTTGTACCATTGCCCAGGCACTAAAATCAAAAAACATATTGAAGAATCTAGTCTATCGTCATGAAAAAAAATTGCCTGCTACTAAGATGGAAGTGACAAACCTTGTGCAAGGTCAAGAAGGAAAGAAATTGTAGCTAGGGTTGTCTTGACTGGGAAAGGCAACCTAAAGGACTTGGTAGCAGGAAGTCATCTTATGCTATCATTAAGTGAAGGATATTGAAATATATATCCATCCATATAAAATTTGCTAATACTTTTCTATAACATAGTGATAATCTAGGAAGTTAATTCCTCAGACACGAATCACTGAAAATTGGGTACCGGAGCTGCTAAAGGATTCTGTGGGTGTTCTTTGATAGCCCTAAATAATTCAGTACAGCACTATGACCAAAGGGGGTGATGGCAAGATCATCCAGTAGATTTGAAACAACTACTTCTGTAGCTATCCAAGATGATTTGTCATTTTAGTGCTTTATCCAAAAAGAACTATAGCTACTCTGCCAGACTTGATTGTTGATTCCTCATGTGTTTGTCTCAATCCTCCCACTCACCCCCACTGTCTTTTTATTGTTGTCTAGTTCCTACCTCTCACAGCTCCATTTTTAGCTCCTGCTTCTCCTGTTTCTTTCCCACTTTAAACACAAGGACAAAATGTATTCTCTGTCTCCTGGGACCCTCTCACCTGGCTTTACAACAACTGAGAAGTAATGACTACCGTAATAATAATCTTTGTCCTCTCAGTGCCAGAACTTCCACATAATGCAATGGTCAAACAATCTGACACAGTGAAAAACAACTGACAGCAAAACCCTGCAAGTTTAGAAGGAATAATCAGAGTCCAGGAAACAGAGCAGGTCCAGGCAGCAGACATCCACACACTGTGGAGTGGGATGTGAGGTGAGGCTGAACTGCCTTACCTTACACCAGGCAGCTGGCAGTATGGGAATACATAGGAGCATATCAGGATGGATTCATGACAAAGACTTCCAGAAGAGCTAGGAATGAAACCAAACTGAAGATTTCAATATACATTCCTTTTTTCCCCTTTTAGTAATGTATATAAAAGTGACAAATTATTTTGTCAGTCATTTATGATCTGTTCCAGCCTTTGAAAAGTTATGATCTAACACAGCATTCTTCTGAATTTATTCTTCTAGCTACAGATGACTGTTTTAAGCAGTCTCTGCAGCTAACTTCTTCATGGTATGGGATATCTTATTAAGCAGCCTTGCACGATCACATTATCTGTGTGGTGTATGCAATGAAAGGTATAAAATATACTAACTAAAATAACCTGTGTCTTGGGACAAAAATATGGAATTTACAGGGCTAGATCAGTTGATATAGTCTAGTCTTTTGAGAACGACAAACATATGATGACACAGACGACTGTAGAAAAAGAATTCTACTGTGTAGCTGTCTATCATTGAAAGCTACAGCTATAACTGAACACATCTGAAAGAGTGTAACAGCAAAATACACTATCCACTATACTCTCATTTTCTAAAATCAAGCTTCATTATTTATTCTATTATCTGCCACTGCTCCATTTTCATTCTTTACTGTATGAAGCTCTACCATGGATAGGTGACAAACTAATTAAAGCTTTCTTATGAACTGCATCTAAACTGATTTATATGTTAACTTGAGTTATACTACTGAAACAAGTATGAGCAACAGACTTGCAAATATTTATAACTAAACATTGTTAAGCACAAACATGCAAATCTATTTTCTTCTGTAAGAGAAAACCAAAAAGGGAATTAGAGGTATTTTCTTCATCGGCATAAACGAAGAAAACTGAATTCTCCCATACATTTGCTCATCTGTCTAATGTAACTTAAAATTCTGGCATCCAAACAACACCACCGGATCAGTTGACACAAATTTTGCTTGAATAAGACAGGACTGATAGAAAGAGATGAAAGGAGAAGACAGATGTAATTTGTGAGGAATCACAGGAGATTCAGACCACACACACAATGCACTTTCAGCATTAAAAATTCTGGAGGTGCAACAGATGTGAGACCACCTCCATATAACACTGTTTGCTGGTAGAACCACATATTCAAAAAAGGGAAAATTCTTGTTTACTGGATTTCCTTCATTTTTCTTTCCTTATGCTTTTAAATTTGGTGCCCTGTCAAATTCTATAAAGTTTGCCCTTAATACTTTGCTTTGCAAGTTAAATAAGGAATTCTGTCATCTACCCTTAAATCGGCATCCCTTAATACAGACACGATATTTAATCTGAACTATCAGACTTCATTACTATTCAGTCATCTTCTCTGAGTCTTCTCACACACATATTTTGGTGAAAAACAAGTAAGATTGGAAAGACAAAGTATTGCCTAAAAACTTGAGATCCTTGTACAAAAATGCATCTCCATTTATAACTGAGGGATAACTGTAGGCTAAAACATTTTAGTGTTGCAACATTCATAGTAGTTTTGCACCTAATTCTTAAGGCACAATCTGTAAATATATTTCTTTCCTGTTTCCCTGGTTTGCTCTGGGCTGAGAGACATCATGTTTCATTTATTTCCATTGCTTTGCCATTTGCCCTAAGTAGGCCTGCTATCACTGATACAGTTTGTCATTCTGTCAAATAATATTTCTTCAAAATTGATACATTTTGATAGAATAGATACCACAAATCCATCTCTAAAGCACTAAAGTTCATTTGTTAAATTCGAATATTTTGGGGTAGAAGAAACTAACTGTATGTCAGAAACATCTCTCCCTATAATCCTTTCCTTCTTCCTTCCACTACATTTCTCCAGCATAGCCAATAATACGTGTGTGATCTCATTTCAGGTCTTTCAAATTCACCTTGCCTCCAAAATGTAATACTTCCTTTTTTTTTTTTCCCTCTGAAGAAAGCTACCCAATTACTATTTGTTGAATTATTTATTCACTGGAGGCTTTCAGATATTTATCAACCAGCTTTAATGGAAGTCAGAACACAGTCTTATTTCTGTGGAGACACAGTACATTTTACCGCAGTTGACAATTACCAATAGGAATTCAGTTATGATGTACGTTGCATAAAATAGTATCTCAAATGCAAAAATTCATTACAACCTTCTGCATCAATTCCTTTAACCCAGAAAATTTGAATTAACCTATATGTTTTCTCCAATTGATAAAAATTACTTATATACTTATGGGCCAAATCTTGTAGTCTGTAATCACAACAATCAGAAGACCAAGAGGAAGGGACTTTTAGAAATGTAACAAGTCAAACAAAGCCTTGAGAGGAGTAACCCCAAAAGATGCATGTTCACAAAAATGCCCACATCAAGTACTTTAGACACTAAAAAAAAGCTTTATTAAAACATGTAAATCATTAGTATTACAGCAAAATGCAAGACTTTGCATTTGGGTGATCATCACTGGTATTTTTACAACTTTTAAACAGTCCTATTACGCTATTAGGAAAAGACTGTGGCCTCCTTTTTTTCTCCTCTTCCCTTTGAAAAAATGCTGCTAGTATGGTTTTAGGGCTGAGCAATGTCAAAATCACTAAAGTATTTCAGTTGACTGAAAATCAGTTTTAACACAGATATTGACCAATCTGAACACATCTGGAAGACTCTGTTTCAAGTTTACTTATTACAACTTACCGGGAAGAAAAAACAAAATACATTTTAACACGGCCTGGAAATCAACGTTATTTTAAGAATAGCAGATTGCTTTTTATTATAGTCAATTATATTTTCAGATATAGTTTCTCTGATACTCTTTTCTTGCCAGGATAAATAATTTCTGCTCTTTTGGGGGACTGAAGCACTTAAGGTTCTCTAAGGAAGCTTTTAGACCATTTAGGACCATAAACTTTTACCCTCCCCACATAAGATTTTTCACATGGCCCAGGCTCTACATAACCAGTCCTTTCAATTTGTATTCTGACTGCCCATGGTTTACCAAAGAGGAGCAGAATTTCAGTCCTACAGCTAATCCCAGGAGTAACTGCAGTCACAGAACAAAATCCCCAGAGCTTCACATCATCACAGCAGAAGTCTAGGAAAGTCCAAAAGCACTTGAGTCCTTTTCCAAAGAACAAAGAAAATTCCACCTCCCAATAACCCCACCCCCAAACCCCATGGTTAATGAAGAGACACAGAAGGAAAACAAAAAGCAAATCAACACATCATTCCTAGCTCTCTTTCACACATAAACCAGCAGATTTCCAGTTATCACCTCAGCCCTTTATCTAAATGGGAACAGTAAATTTGCAATTCTGCTAATGCACTGTCTAGTACTTCTGGAAGCCCTTATTTTTGGGATTGTCTTCTCTGCTGTTAGAACTTTTCTATCAAAAAGACTAAACATCATAAATACACTTCTGAACTAAAAATCACTTGGCTTTAGAAGGTAACAATTTGTAGTAAATTGTCATGTATTTTCAATATTCTACTTGGAAACGGTACTTGCAGACACACACAAAGTTCTCAGAACTTTGTGAAAAAAAAAAAACTTTCTTAAAACTAAATAAGCGAAGCGTTGTTCAGCAACAAAACATTGCACTCTGTATTTAGAATTGATTGAAATTTTGTTTCCATTTTAACCAAAAAATGGAGGAAATTCAGAAAAAAATCCTCCCTGATTTCTAACAAGTTCAAGTTTCCATGAGCAAAGGAGCATTTTTTTTCCAGCATAGTGAACATTTAATGTCAAACTTCGTAACAAATAGCATTCTCTTCCTCTTTTGTTATGGTTATAATTAGCGGATTATTATGTATTTAATGCCCAAAACATCAAAAGTTCCATAGCCAGAATAAATCACATGGTATTTAGCCAACACACTAAATTTCAACGCACCTCTTATTATGAAAAGTACATATGGGTTCATTAACAATTTTAAGTGGTCAGCACCTCTGCTTTATATTTTGTTTAAGAGCCAAAAGAAATCTACATACTGGGATTTTGAATACCTCTGCAATAGCTCAGTATTTCAACTTTACCCTCCAATAAAAGCAGCAAGATCATCAGCCTTCACATATGGATGACCATGCTACTGCAAAAACAATACTTTTGACTAACGTTTAAGAAAAGCCATAAAACTCAGTATTTCAGAGTTTCCATGAGCACTTCCTACACTAGATATTGTACATCCTGAAGTTACAGTAACTGCCTATACAGGATAGATGCCATGAAATGCTATTAACTGCACTATATCAGTTTACTACTTCTTACTCAGAAAAGATTAGCAATAAAGAGAAGGACTCCTCCAGCCACCAGAAATCATACTGCATGAGAAGGAGACAAAATGAGATTCCTCCCTGATGCCAATCTTGTCAAACCAATGAGGAAAGCTTCAGAGGTACAAACTGAACTTTCACTAAGAAAGGCTACTGACCATTCCCCAATCTTCAAACCTACCAACACATAACTGAAGTGTCTGAAAAATGATCAAAATATTATTTTTCTCAGTCTCACCATAAATGTTTTAAAATTTTTTCATTCCATAAAATCAGGTACAATTTTAAGTTATCAAACAGGAATTGATTAATCAAATGTCAGGAAAAGGCAGGAGTTTTGGGTGTTTTTTTTTAAAGAAAACAATGCAGAGCTGCCCTCACAGTGAAATCATGTCCTCAATGGACCAGCAGCAGATTGAACACTGCCCTGTCAGATTCCAGCACAGATTACTGATCTACTAGAATGCAATTTTATTTCTTAGAAAAGCTCTAGGGATTCCATAATTGTTTTTTAAACAGTAGTAGAACGCCACAGGATCAACACTCTTCAGTGCTTTTATGGAGCTTTAGAAGAAATTAGATTTAGAATAATTTTGAATTAGAATTTAGAATAATCACAGTGGGCCCAGAAATGAAAATCAAAGGCATATAACCGTGAATATTTATTTTTAAAGTAAGATTGTATGTGAATTAAGATTTGCATTTGTCATAGGGAGCTGAGCTCTATTCCTCCTTCTGTGGTCGTGTACAACTGAAATGCACCTGTTTGAAAATCTGGGAAATTATATTTGCCTTCTTCCTGGTATATCCGTGAGTTTATATTTGGTAACACAGTTCAGTATGAACCATTGTGCAAACTTCAGTTAGTGAAGAACAGGAAGTTAAGAATTCATTGTTTCTGATAACCAGCTTTAAAAATGCCTAATAAGCCAGAAACTATTTGGCAAGTAACTTATTCTCTCTTTTTGGACAGTAGAGTATACTGTTCAGCTTTCTGATACAGTAAAAATAATAGCATAGCAAAAATCTTGGGTGCTAAAAAGGTCTATTACTTTCTTATTTCTCAAAAAATGAGGTCTAGCTACATTAAAGGAATTCTTTTTCAGGCACTGAGTCAAGAAGTTACTTACAAAACAAGAGCATTGAGAGTAAACAAGGTCATATTTCAAACATTGAAAAACCTGTATTTGATCTTCAGTCTCTTCCTTTATCTGCTTGATCCTTTGCTATAAAGTCCAGGGGCTTCTGGCAGAAAGCTCACTATTACATTGAAAAAAAATAAAAATAAAACCAATCCTTTTCCTACATAAAAATCATATGAAGTAGGGTCCCTTTTCCTATTTGCCAGTCTGCCTCCAAAGAAAGAAACATCCCACTTCTTTCATTTAATAAAAAAAATGAAATAAAATCTGAGCACAGGAATTTCTGTGGGTATCGTACATGTTATGCTGAAGCCATCAAAGAAAAATGCACATAAAGGAAAACTAGATAGGTGTCCAAATACTGTTTCTAACAATAAAGTCAAAACACACTGAAACAAAGACAGTTGCCACTGTCAGTAAGTAAATTGCATTAGAAATCTTAAAACAATTATTTCCATAATACACAGCATGCATTTGTTTCTCAGGTGACCATAATATGCCACATACTGTAAGAGTTAACGTTTTGCATATCATATCTAAGAAACAATATGGGGAAATGTAACAGCCTATATTGCTTGTCAATTTCTCAAAAAGAGATTCCAGTGATTATTTTACACTATATTGAAAGACACAGAATAGTAAAGAGAGAAGACAAGACAAAACCTCAGCACTGCATTGCAAGCATACATGTTTAACTGACATGTGAAGTGGGTGCTTGAAGTTTCTATACTTCTAAGTTGACATAAGGGACAAATGCACAGCATCACTGAAAGCTGTGGGAGTGGGGCATCTTAACATTTTGGATGACCTTCTTATCTTCTCCACCTTTTGATTTTTAAACTTTTTAACTGTATTCTTTTAATGCAGCCACTAGGAAAATCATATATATCTAAGCTATTCAGATGGCAATTTCAAGCACAGCTTTTAGTAAACCAGAAATAAAAAAGTGGTAAATCCAGTTCCAATTTCAGCCTCTCCCTGCTATATTTTAATCAGGCAAAATACATTAAAAAGCACTCTCCAGCTTCCAATTTTTTTTCTCTACTAGGAATAGTACTGAGAGTTGATTAACCATAATACATAATCATTTCCCATTGAAACAATTTGAAAAGCAGCTTTAGAACTATGTGTTCTGCTACAGTTGAGAAAAAAAAAAAAATCAATATAGAGATTTCAGTAGCTCCAATCAAAACAGCCTTCAGTTAGATGCAACAGAGAAAAAAGATGCATCACAAAGCAAGATGACCATCTGGAAAGACATTTCATCCTGAGTTACTGAAGAAGTGTAGATCAGCAGGAAAGAGAAATCATTAAGGAGACAACATTTTGGGCTAAAAAGGTTCATGCAGTTGGCAAAAACATGCTTTCGTAAGTTGGAAGACTTTTGTTTCACAATAAACCATTTATTCTTGTCAGATTTAATAGGAGTATCTTCTTTAGGGCCTCAATCCAGTACATTGAGTCATAAAAAAGTCTGCAGTTACTCAGTTTTCCCACAAGATGGCACTAAATCCATAGGCTGCAGAAAAACATAGTAACAGGTACCAAAACACAAAGGAAAAACTGTGGTCACATTCCCAAAATAAACAAACTAACTAAATTTATATAAGAGTTAGAAGTTGTAGGTATGGTAAAATAAAATTAACAGCGTAAGCCAGGTCTTTTCTTAAAAGAGAGCAATCTTCCCTTCATAATTCAGGAACTGGGGCAAGGGAGACACAAAGACACAGACAACATGCGTTTACATACATACACTCAATATATACTTATATGTACTTACATACACTTAATACATACTGAAAGATATGTGTCTGTACATATTTTATATATAGATAAAAGTAAATCAAATCCAAGCTTTTGTTCCCTGTATATAATACACAAAAGTATCTGTAGAAACTGAAAATCCAACCTCGAGTCTGAAACTGGATTGCCTTGCAAAGGATAATCATTAAAAAGCAAGCACAAGACACAACTGAACTTAAAATCCAGTAGCAAAACACCCTCTAATTTGGAGCACCCCAAGTGCATAATGAAGTATCCTCTCCAGAAAATGAAGACCAGAGGATCCCTAAACTAAAATATTGTTTAAATTTAAATCAAAGCATTACTAGTCAGGAACTTTCCTTTAATCCTTAAATTTAAAACCCTAACTCACAAGCTGACTTACCATCATTAATCAAAAATAGCTGGTATTTTTTCCCAAAACAATGCATAAGGCTACGGGGGCGGAGGGGGGGAAGCATTGGGGTTTTATCCTCCATTGAAGGTTTTCAAAACTTAATAATCCCTGACTTACAGTTAGTACTTAACAATAAATCAAGTTAACCTTGGCTCTTTGTTCCATGTTCTAAACTAGGAATTATTTCATTCCCCTGGTTACACTAACACTAGTCAGTCAATGCCAGCTACATACATCAAAGAATTGCTAAATCTCTAAATCTTCCTAATCACCATTTAACACTCAGTATTGCACAAAAGTTAACTTTTCATTAAGCAGTTTTTACAATTTTAAGTTTTAAGTATCACTGATTTACATTCTTTAAACATGACCATAAAGCCTATTGTATATTTCTCTAAGAAAAAAAAACAAACCAAACCTCAAACTAGTGCTATGATTTTGAAAACAATCTACAAACAGCAAGAAATTTCTCAAGACTACAGATCCACTATTAAACCACTAAAGGGCAGCAATCGAATACAGTAAAAATTTCATTTTAAACTACTTGTAAATTCTTTACAGCTATATATTTTTTCCCCCACCCTTTTCTTTCCTTGTATGTTCGTGGATTCTTTTTCCCTTAAGTAGATAACATAATCTTAATTACTACAGTGCTGAAATTATAGTGTATCCATATGCTGGTCTACTATGTAGTAGTGGTTCAAACTCATGAAGTGCCCAGAAGCCTCCAGGGAGCCTTCTGTTGCCAACTCCAATTAAATAAACAGGTACTCAGGGTCATCTGGGGCCAACTGCATTCCACAGTGCTGAATTTTGAATTGTTAGCACTATCATTTCTGCCAACAGTCCAACAGTCTACTATATCATACTTTTTTCCTTATTTCTAAGACTGCTGTTAAGTAAACGTGCTGTAAGACTATTCCATTCATATAGCTATTAAGAAAGAAAGGAATTATGTAAGCTCTGCAACCACTTTTCAACTGGCTGCAAAACAAAATAATGATTAAGGCAAGTAAAAGTAAAGTGATTTCAGGATCTGGTCTGTGCTTCAAGCCATATAATTCACAAAAAGCAATGCAAGTTCCACCAGCACACCACTGCTACTGATTTCCTTTCAACCACCCCACGCTGCAGATAAGAACACCACAAGATCTGTGGGTAGGTTTTAGAGCCACCTTGGAGTGCAAGAAGCTTATTTAGTTGTAACTGCTAGGGGTTTTTTTTCCCAAATCACATGCTAACACATCTGTCATCTATAATGCAAACTCATTGCAGTTTAAGTACAGATTTGTGATCAGAATGAATATCCGCTTCAACACATCCTCCCTTAATCCCCAGTTTTTGCACTGTATGACCAGAGAGGATTTGTTCTATGGTGTATAAAAGGAGGTGTGTACAGAATCAATACCCATGTTGTCATCCAAAACACTCCATGCATCCTGCTCAGCTAATGTCAGCATCTTTAAAAAATTTAATAAAATATATGGGCTCTTTCAACTTTTTAAGAAGTTATGTAACCTTATATCTTTCTACTTTTTAATTCATGCTCAGATGCATCTTCATAACAGGATCATTTTATCTTACTCTTGAGCAACACACAAGAGATGGAGCATATTAACCATATGAACTGGCTTTACAGCTTTCTGTTTTGCTTGAACCAACCTCCAATTCCTCCCTTCTCTTCCATAGTCCACGTATTATCTAGATTTTCTTATACATTTACAACAAGTTTGCACTCATACCTGGTTTACTTTGCTCAATACATTTTTCAATTGCATCTTTCCTTTAACCCTAATATTTCTCAGATAATGTTGTATTTTCAATAGAAATCATGCAATAGAAAAATCTTGAACAAGAATATCTGTGTTATTGTGGGTAGGAGGGCTAAACAGACAGGACGACTAGTAAAAATAAATAGAAAATAAAACAAAAACAAGACAAAAAACTATTTTCTATTTAAAGAAATATCACTAAATCCATTTCACAAAAGCCCAGATTGATGGGATTCATCGTGATTACTTTGCAGTGAACCACCATACACATGTAACAGTATCCCTGTTTGCGGAATTAAAACCATGCCTTTTTCAGAGTATAACCTTCAGCGAGAGAGAAACTCCACTGAGATCATTAGGTTGAAAGCAAAACATCAAACAACAATTATAAACATCAGAGAAACACAATCTTCTTTGCTGTGCTACACATGCTTTTAACTTCACTTCTAGAATAAAAATAACTATATAAAAGTGAACTAAACTTTATGACTGAATGCAGCTAATCTACCAACTTTCATTAGAAGAACATTTGATTTAAACAGAAAGCTTCATGATCCTTTACTGTGTTTTCTTTGCGGTGTTGCAAAGATTTTTGAGTTTTAATGTTTCTGTTATAAATGTGTTCAAAGATTGCACTGGCACTCAGTATTTAGTGTGACAGGTGTGCCCATACAGAAAGTTTCCTGAGCAAAATAGAAATATTTTTCTTCTTTTGAAAGAATACAATGTTTTCTGAGTTCTGTTCCACAACGCTGATTATTATTTCTATCCTGACTTTCATAAAGGACAGAATAAACTAGCAGACTCATAACTCACACATTGCTGTAATCTCTCAGAAGCCAGACTACCTAGGTTCAGTACTGCACTTCATTCATGTTCTTCTACCACTTAATTATTGTAAGGTAAATTATTCTGCTATCAGACATTATTCAGACTTCGCACTGGAATTTTAGGAGAATTCTAGGGAAAAACATACTTTCTTCAGCTCAGATTACTTACATAATAATTAGGTAAACTGGAGACACTATTAAAAAGATAAATTAAAATAATCAAAGGCAAATTAATTTCTATAAACAGGTTATGAGATACACAGTTCTATATAAAGACTAAGGGAGACAAAGCTTCATGCTGGTCGTGCACTGGCTGCTGTTTGTTGATCCCAAGTGCAAAGCAGTTGAAAATCAGCAGAAATCATGAGTGGTTCCACAATGTCCCCCACCCCATAGCCTATATGGCAATAAAAAAAGAGCATTACCACTGAAGGAAGAGTGTGACAAGCAACATAACGCATTAGTCTTTTTCCTGTATTCCAAACTAGCCTTTAAATTTTCTCTTAGCCTAGATATCACTCTCAGTCCTTACTGTTCTTCCACCAAATCCAGAAAAGCCAATTCCAAGCCCTGCATTTGAAATTCCTTCCCTAATAAACAAGAGAATCACCACTCTACAAGGTGATATTTTTACACCACATCCCTAGTAACACAAATAGTATATCCCACTATTCTTGAAGAGTTTCATAAACATTCATTGCACATAAAAATTAATATTGCTAATATTTCAAACAACTGCACTACTGCTAGAAGTAATAAGATGGTGAAATATAGTTCTCTAATTTAGGGCCATCTAACCACACTAAGAATTGGAAGAGGTCCTGCTCTGATATATTCTGATGCTGTACAGATGAAATCACTAGTAGCAGCAAAGGATTAATTGCAGGGGAATTGCTCGCCACTATGCTGTATGCTACAGCTCTTACAATTTCCAGTATGCCTTCTCACTCAATCTGTAAAGAAGTAAATCCATTTATGCCACCTTCTAGGAGGCATACAGTAATGCATACAGTCACTGAGGACCAGAATTCTCTGGATTAAACCTTTATGCTACTCTACAATAAGTGAGGACTTGTATCAGTCTCTCTTCAAAGAAAAGAAAAAAAGGTCTGCATCTTAAGCTATTTAATGTATTACAATTAATACTTCTGAAGAAAATTGCATTTGTTTTTTCAACTGAAAAATAGAAACAAAAAAAGCTGGTTTAATTAATTATTGTCTAAGTCTCTTCACAGTCAGAATTCTAACAGCCCAAGGCAGCAAGCTTGCATATAGTCCTAAGTCTAAAACGTGTGAGAAAACAGAAGATTTGGTTAACTAAATAGTATTACTCCAATCAACCAATATGTTTTATTAGAGATGTAGAGAGAAACCAACATTAAACGTAACACTGTTCTTTTGTGCTTCAGAGCTGACATTTTTAATTGTTGCCTGTAGATCAAGTTGCTGCCAAAACCAGCAAATGGATTGAGGATCACAAGCTAATTTACTTATTTCCAATTTACTCTACAGGAGGAAAATAAAGTTGCTAGTAACAAGTGGAAGCCATCTAATGCAAATTTATTAGAAGTTATTTCTACACAATAAAAAAATAATTAAGAACTTTTCTTCAGGAATGATGCTGCTTAGTGAAATGAAAATGTCAGCCAACAAGGTAGAGGTGCAAAAACCAGAACAACGAGACAGTGTGTTCAGACACAGAGGAGAAATGGACTCGGTTTCAAAAAGTATGATCACAGAGTTCAGGAAAGAGAGATTAGAAGTCCTAGCAGTGAGAGTAAAATGGAGTTTAAAAGGCACTACACTATCTTTTATCTCTAATAGGAACACTTGCCAGAATGATGGCAGTGAAAACTTCACTGCAGACTTTATTTTTTTTTCATATGATCAATCAGTACAGAACCAGCAGATTCTGTATCTGCTACAGAGATGTCTTATGATCATGGAAGAGAACAGAGGTGGTCAATGGAACACTATCCTTTTGGCAAGCCTTAAACCATTATCTCAGACAAAACAGGATATAATTCCACAATGCTTTCCCTTCTCTTCTTGCTTCAGTTTCTCTGTATTACCATTAATTTTCCTTATTCTATTAAAAAAACCCCAACCCCAAATCAAGAAGAAAGATTACAGTTTTAAAACTGTAATTTTACTCACAATCATGAGGTAGTGATCTAATTGATGTCTCCAGCAGTGAACCAAAGAGCTGCAGCTCAAAAGACCTATTTCACACATGAACCACTTGGTATCACTTCTAACAGCACATTCAATCTATTCAAGCCATGTCAAAGGTACTCTTTGGGGGTTTGTTCGTATCCAAACTGTCTTCTTACTGAAATACCTTGAGCAGCTACCATGATTCATCTGTCACACAGACTCTCTCTTTAATATTCCCAGTTGTATTTGGAACACAAGTTCAATCCTAGATATTGAATTTTGTCTACTAAGAGAAAAAAGTCTGGGCAATTATTCCTATGAAACTTTGAGAACATGAAAAAAGCCTTTCTATAAAGGTGTACCTTAAAATAGCACTCTGCCACGTCTACTGCCAAAAAAGCCTTATTAAAACATATTATATTTTCTAGAGAGGATTTTTTTTCCTTTGATGCACAGAGCCTACAGAAATCCTGAGCAAGTGCTACCCATATTCAATACGAATCAAACATCTGAGTATGATGATGTGAATAACTGTTCCATTTTCCTGTGTGTTCCAAAACTGTTCATCACAATGAATACACACAGACAAAGCAAGTTCTAGGAAATATCACAATTACTTTTTTTATTATTGATTACTTTAAAAGATAAAGTCTGTCCCAAAAAGATATGCCTTCTTGTTGAATGCATGTTTATATAGGGAAATCTTATTGCAGTAAAATGTAAACATGTATCTGGTTTAGCCTCATTCCTTTTCATCTCTTGGTTCACTCCAATCCTAGAGGCTGTGCATATGTTACAGTGTAATCTATTCAGATTATTTGTACTTGCATGGGGGGAAATTGAAAGCTATTTCTCAGACAAAACAGTAAAATGATACTCACATAGTCCTCTGGTCAAACAATTCCTTTGCAAAAGATGACAGGAGATGCTATCACTACTGCAGGGCTCTGAACACTCACATCAAGTTCACAATACTTTGTTGTCTGTGTGCTTAAAGCTCTTTAACTCTTTAGACCTTTCTCCTCTTTACAGCAAGTAAAATTGCTAAATAAAATCATTAAATAACCAACTTCTATTTCCAAGCAACTATTCTGTGATTATTCTGTTTAGCACAAGAAGCATTTGGGGGGGGGGGGAAGAAGTTAAATTTGTATAGTCCTAAACTCTTATTAGTCAATCACATTTTTCTTACTTTAGGACCTTTGCTTCTTTTTCCTCCAGTGCCACACCAGGTTTAACCAAGCTGGACCTTATAAGATAAATTCCAGAAATGATGAAATGCAACATATCCTGACCTCCTTGGAGAGTAATACCAACTGTTTACCTGCCAAGTGAAAAGCCTGCAGCCAGCTGGATCATTTATTTTTAACTATCACTAAAAAGAATCAAGGAGAACATGGCTCCAGACATTTCAGAAAACAAAGAAAAATCATACATTACTTTAGTAACCAAATAGCCTTTACATTAATATTTTCTTCTGTAGAATCTTTTATCACTATTTTGCCTCATAATATCTAGAAAGAAAACACAACAGTCTTTATATGTTCAGGGCAACAAGTTGATAATTTCTCATTTGGGTAGTCTAACAAGATATCTGGTGAACCTGGTTTTAGACCCCTGTTCATCTAAACTTGTAAAGTCTAACAGAGTTTGAGAACAAACCCTAATAATCAAGCAGCTCTACTCAGAATTATTGTGCAACTTCATTTGTGTAATCCTCGATACTAAATCCATTTTTTAAAGTTTCTTCAAAATGAAACTGTGCTGAAAGTTATCCCAATGACAAAAGTTTGATAACTACATACCTACCTACAAAAGAGAGCGTGCTTGTCATTTTTATTGTGTTAAAATTCAATTGTATGAGACAAAATACCAGAAGGCTATGTTATTACTGATGCACAGATACATTTTTTTCTGGTCCTGACGTCTGATTCACTGCAAGCATCTGATAAAACTATTCAATAAGTAAATCAATGCACTGTAGCTAGTTATAAATATTACCCAAATATAGCACACTATCACCAGCCAGTATTCAAGTTTTTTTCAGCAGAAATAATGTGAATATTTGCAATTGCTTAGGCTAATGAGACTGTTCAGAAAATTGATGTTTTTGCTGGCTCTTACTCCTCATTGGGAAGCAGAAAAAAATCTAAATTTACATGACATAAAGAAACATCAAAATGTGCTTATTTAAAAGTTACAGAAAAAGGAAGCTTTTCTGGCCTTTTGATTTTAACCTTCACAACTCTTTTGACAGTCTTCCTTCCTCTGAACAGGAGACTACTTCCTTAATTCAAGCTCTTATGTTGAATTTGAATCATTTCTGGTACTTTATTTCTGGTGCCTTGGATTTTAAGTGCTTTCTAAGGTAACAGGTACTACTTCAAGTAAGCTTTGTCAATATAGGTCAGAATAATCCTGGCCGCATAGGATACCTCAACATCTTTATTTTCCCTAATAATATGTAACCTTTATTAAACCCAAATGTATCATCAAGTTAAGTATCCTGTAACTGATCTACTTACCAATTTTGATATTAAGCATATATTTGACAGTGGAAACTCTTGTTTAAAGACTGAAATATTTTAGTGTTTGAACAGCTTTTATGGACTGAGTTACAGTCTGCCTGGGAACACGAGTATCTGCTAAAAGTTTGCTGACAATTAATTTAATTTCACTGTGAGCATGGTTCCAGATAGAGATACCCCTCTGGCACTTTTTCTTTTGATTTGGAGACAGAATCCCTGGTTGACAGAACCAGGATGAAAGAATGTCTGGAACACAGACTGATGTATATGCCCAGAAGATGTCACCGTTCATTGATGACCTTATGTTATTTATGACTATGATCACTCTGTTCTTATTAAGACCAGTGAGCAGTTTGGAACAGAGTTCACACAAGTGATTCATCTTTTAAGCTTACAGACAGGGAGGGGTAACCACAGTTTAAATGTAGTTCAAATACAACCTAAGTGCTTTCTTTTTCTGGGCTTTTATAGAAGAGATTGTGATTGTGTGATCGAGTGAGAAAATATCTTATATATCTAACAAAAAAAAACCCGCCCAAAACAATGGGGCTCTTAAGTCAGACACTGTAGGACGTTTTTGTACTGGATCCAACAACCAGCCCGTATCAGATGCCTAGGGAAGAGTAGAAGCAGCACAAGCAGAGAGGGATGCAGATTCCGGTACTCCTCCTCTCAAGGAATTCTAGGTCCAGACTGGTGATCTATTTGCTTAACAGTTATTGAACAACTTTTATAACACTATCTAATGACTTTCTGATTTCTGGAAGCTAAAGTCCTGCAGTAACAAGCTACCAACATAACTCGTAATTTTTTGGTTAAATGTCTTTTTGCTAATTCTCACCATGCTACCATCATCTCTTATCTCCAAAATCTCATTTTATGAGAAATACTAGTTATTTTTCACCCTTTCTTTTTCACAGTGCTCAAACTCTTGCAGATTTCTATGACATCCAACCTCTGTCATCTCTTTTCCAACCTTAGTAGATATTCCATATTTTTGTTTACCCTTCCTTCCTTTCTCGGTGGGACCTTCTCTAGTTCTACCATAACCTTTTTGAGATGAAAGGGATCCACACTTGCAGAGAATTCAGGACATACATGAGCTACATAAAATAAACTGTCACTGTAATGTTCTCTAGTTTGCATTTTTTGCAATTTCTTCTAATTTTCAATCAGCTTTTTTGACTCTACTGAGCATGCAAGCTGACATTTCAGTAACAAAAAAAAAAAATCTATTATAACCCCAAAACTTCTTTTCTGTGTGCTAATAGCCCAGTGAGCATCATTGTCTATGTAAATTTAAGACTGTTTTTCCCTCAGATGCATCATTTCTCACTTACCAGTATTGAATGTTTTCTATATATATTCGTATTTCAATATAAATATTAAGTATATATTAATCTACAGTTTTATCATACATTCATTCAGCACGCTTCTGCAACTCTTTCTAGTCAATATTCACTGTTATTATCCTGATTAAGAACATCAGGACAAGATGCCACCATACCCTATCTCATACAACTAATACATTGAACAGAGGAGATCCCTTTTGGACTCCATAAGCAATCCCCCTGATTCATTTCAACCTGTTATTCTACAAGTGATTAATGCATATGGAGGAACTTTCATTTCACAAAAGATTAGTTCTTTTATGAACCTCTGACAGGTGGCTTTGGAAAAGCTTCTCAAAATCCTACATAACTATATCAACTATGTCATCATTACCTAGGTAATCAGTGACTCCTTGGCCTACACAAACACAAGGACAATTAAATAATGTAGTACAAATAGGCATGAACAAATTCATTTCTATCAGATTTGGACTCTGCGGGAACATAGTAACTCCTACATTCAATCTGATAGAAAAATAATTGTAGACTTATGGAGTTAATTAATTAATTTTTCCATATTTTGTGGAATTTTTGCCATGGAACATTGCTCGTGTTGTAACATGAAAAATAGTATTAATAAATGTTTTTAAGTATCTGTAAACTACTATTTTCAAAACTTAGTATACCAGTGAACCATGAAGAAGAGGTCAGGAAGAGAACACACATTATGCAAAATAATTTGCTATGATCAGGTTGTTACAGAACCAATGAATTATGCGTTAGTAGAGTAAGAACAATTATCTACAAAGTTATGTAGATATTTTTGGCAACTCTCCTGCCAGCTACTAGTTAATGTACAATAGTAGCCTATTTTCCTTTGTGTCACCTAAGTGAGAACTAGACCTATGAATCTATAATCAACAGTCAGGTTTACTTTTTGCTTCTTTTAGCATCTCTCAAATTGCTCCATTGTTACTTAGCAGACAACAGCTTACAGAGAAGAACTCTCCAATAAAGGGCGAGTTCTCTATACAGTTCTCTCTTTGCCAGCCTCCTTCACAGAAGATCTGAGGTACTCAGTTATGGCCTTAAATGATTAAAAGTCTGTGAGGATGATGCCTGACCCATAAAGCACTGCAAATTATAAAATAACACATACAAGAAACACCATATTCTGTACCACATCTCTAATAGATGGTTATATGTAACTATGGGAGGCTGGACCATTTTGAATACAAAACTAGTTCTTCCCTGTCTATCTTTCTATGTTATCTTCACCACCTGGATATTTTTATCTTTTATTTCAACTGAGAGTCTAAACTATTTTGTCCAACTACTCCCACAAGCAAACCTCAGCTTTAATTGGAATCTCTCAGCAATATTGGAACATAAATAAATAATTCTCCTCTTGCAGCCTATACTGCAAATCTGTTACTGAATATGCAACATACTACAAGTATTTAAATGTCATAATGTAGCTGTCTTCTAAATTTATCAAAATATACTACATCTATTACATCTTAGTTGAAACACACTGACACTTTGGAATAATTTGCAAGTTTCTAAATTAATTACATTATTTGTGTGTTGTTTTTAAGCTAATACTGCATCCAAATTTCCTAATTCAGTATTAAAACTGCACACAAGTTACATTTGAACTTATTTGTACTTTATAATTGTAGATATACTAAACTAATATGTCAACAACATATCCTAGTCATGTATTTCCATGGGTGGTAAACAATAGGAATGTACAACATCTTAATAATGAAATATAAATGAAAGGGGGGTTGGTTGGTTTTTAGTCTTTTGGTTCTTTTTTGTGTTTTCTTTTGTTTTGGTTTGTTTTTTGTTTTTTTTTTTTTAGTAAGTTACCACCTGGACATTTAATCCTACTTCTCCAAAATAACAATTAAAGTTTTTCACACATTTCCCATTAAACACTACAGCAATATGGTAATAACAATGAAAAATTCTTACACGAGTCCATTCATTACATCTTTTTCGCAGGTTTTTCCCAGAATAAGAACTGGAAGACTAAATGCAATTTAATTTGTTTTTTTTTTCCATCTAGTCACCTACTTCCTGCACTAGATTACGGCTGTCCCATACCAAATACACTATGAGAAGAGTGTAAAGAACAGATGATACCACAAAGCTTTCAATCACACTGTCCATGGAGGAGGCAGCTATTCATAAGATATTACACTCAGAGACAAAAACAGTTTAACAGTAGAGAAATACTAATTTTAACTGAAAAAGTAAGCATGTGCTATAGGTCTTTCGGACATACTTTCTGCATTCAGAAACTGTATTTTTCCTTTACACAGCTCCTGACCACTTCAGCACCATTGAAAATGAAATCTGAACTTGTCATTACTAAACATGAAGAAATGGTTCAAAAGTAAAAACATCAGAAGCCTTTCTGTTTGGAAGTGGAGTGCATTATCTAACTTTCTCAGAAGTGAGCTAGGGAGATAGGAAGCCTTTGAAGTCTCAAGAACCCCCTAAAGGTAATCCCCAAAACAGGATTCCTCAAAATAAAATATTTTAAAATATTTTATAAATTTTATAAATAAAATTCTTCTGCTCAACTGAGTAGAAAGACTACAGTCCTAGATGGCATATGAATCCTCTCTTGAAAGATTATGCCAGGGCAACGTCAGCAAACACTTTTTTTGAAGAAAAACCTATCTACATAGAATTTAACTTATCTATATAGAAAATTCTTTATGGTATAATGGTATCAATCCTACTATCCCATATTAACAGGTACTTTGCAATATGTTTCAAAGATTATTTTTATTTCAGAGTGAAGTTCTCTTGGCTATCAAGATAAACATTGAATGAACTTCAAGATAACTTTGTACGTTGGGATATTCATGTGCAATTGCAACACGAGCATTAAATAAGTGAAGATCTTCCAATACTATTTGAATAAAAATTACAGAAATGTAATCTCTTGTATATATGAAACTAGGAGGCACATATTGAACAAGTTACTTTACGCATACGCAAAAGGAGTCATGTGGGTGTTTAACAAATTACTGTAAGTGACACAAAGCATAAAATTAGGACAGAACAAAAAATGATATTATTGTAGCAACACTACATGTTTCCAATCTGCTATTCCATACATATGTTATATCTAAAATACTGAAGGCTAAGCTTTACAGAAGTAATTCAAGACTAAAGTCTTCCATGGAGCTTTCCAGGAGCTGTAGTACTCTAGATAGAAAATTATGGAGCTTTCCTTTCTTTTCCAGGTGGAAAGTGCCCTGAAGATTCCCCAAAAGATTGTTATTTTCATTTTCAGACACACACAGGGACCTAGAAATTTCCATGGAAATCCATACAGCCTTCACTCTAACGCAAATCAACATTTCTGTAGCAACTAGAAAATTAGCTAAAAAGGAGCTATCACAAACATACTTTTCAAGAGGCCATCTTATAAAGCAGGGATGGAAACAGTAACCAGACATAGCTACTTATGACTGTCTAGTCCAGGTATCCCAATAGCATAAATGAGAATAGCTTCAGTCTCAATCTAGCATATTCAAATGTTCTTAATATATAGCACAATTCTACTGCTGATATTCCAGTTGTTTTACATACTGGAATCCAAAATCCATGGAAATGTAAAGAAAGATTTCCATGGAGTCAAGAGATGGGGAGGGTGATCAGCCATCACTGCATCTCTTTTTTTAAAAAAAAAAGCAAATTATGTTAATCAGTTCCTCTGCTTGCAAGAATCCAGACGCCAGTGGTTTTTTCCTTTTCACTTTCCCTGGGAAAATTAAAAGGATACGTAGCCCTCAATTTCCTAGTTAAGAGAAACTCTAAATCACTTAAATTTTTGACTTAGAATTGTAAGTTTTGATTCACGGCAAAACTGAAAATGTTGGTTTATTTCCTAGCAATCTATATCGGCTTGTCTGAATATGGTTTTTAAAAGTATGTACTTGGTTCAATGCTTGAAAAACATCTAAGTTATTCTGCCATGTTACAGTTTAACTTGGTTATAGAAATTTAATTGTGCTGTAATGATAAAAAGATATTTAATGGAAGATTCAAAGCAGTAATTGCAGTTAAAAATCAAGACAGAAGATTAAGTTTCCTATCTTTCAATTTTTTCATCAACCTTTTTAAAAATAAAAAGGGATGTCAAACAGAAGTTAATTATTTCTGCCTAAACATGGAAGTTTTGGGTGGTCTGCCTTGTTAATTCAAAACTACAACAATCACATCAAAACCAACTGAAATGGGGACATTTTTAGGTAAAAAAAATATTATTATACTGGAGCCTAACTTTACTTCTACTCATTGTTCTGCAAGAATGGAATAGAAAGAAAAACAAAGAGAAGGGGATCAGATCTTTACATGTAATTCATTATTTCCTTTACAAACCTAAGACTTTCTCACATAAAGTAAAACCAAATGGCTTTAATTAAACACATCATACAGCTGAACTTCACTGTGAATCAGTGAAACTTTTACATTATTTTAGTAGAGAAAACAGAGACTTATATAACCACTCTTAAATCCACTGTTCAACAAAATGTTGTCTTTCCCCTCAATGAAAAAAAAAAGTGCATGTTATTCCTCACTAGTGGGTCAGTTTGCATGAAGTACTAAAATAATTTATATTTTTTTTTAAATTCCATGTAGGAAGTAAGAAGATATTGTGAAAATAAATATACTCTATAAGTCAGGTAATTCCTAGAAGTAAAATACCCATTTCTGCCCTACGCTATGGCAAAATAAATGAAGCCTGCCAGGAACAACAGGGAAATCTTAGAAAATGTATCCGCTTTCCAGTGCACAACAGACATACAGGCCTTGTAAAACCCATTATTTCCCCAGCAATGCCTATATAGTTTGGGATACATGTACATTTGGCCAGAAATTCTGCACCTAGAAATATGTCCCTTCTTGTTCAAGTACTATTTATTACAGCTCTTTAGGGCATTTGAGGCCAAATTTAGGCCCTTCCCAACTGCCAAAAGGCACACATAAAAAAAAAAGGGGGAGGGGAGGGAATGGTTATCAGTGGTAATAATACAGTAAACACCATGTTCAAGCATAAAGATAGCTCCTCTGAATGAATCTGAAATACAAATTTGTGGCTTTCCCCAACCGTTGCTAAAAGAAATAAAATTTGCTTTTTTTTTATGAATAATACATTTATTCTTGAATGCCCCATGGTTTTATTATGGAAAACAAATGCACAGTAACATATGGTACATCTGTTTCATATTTTCCCTTTCTGCTGTCATACTATTTCTCTCAACATTCAGTAACACATTTCTGTTGGCTCATAATAATTATTTTAAGCTGCATATGAAACACAACCTACCTCTACCATCATTCCAAGAACATGATGTTCCTCCCTCCTCATATAAATGTATAATAAAATATTAAGTTAGCAAAACAAAAATTAAGACGAGAGACCAGGACTCATCAAATACTTTACACCACTTCCAGAAGCTTGATTTTGCAAACACTCCTACACTGTAATTCACAGGGAAAGTGATGGCAATAGAAAGATGACACCAACAGAAACAATAGCTATAACGCATTTAAGCAAACCTTAATACTTGTGCAGAACTGTACGAAGACATGTTCTCTAACTGTATAGGCAATCTCAGCACAAATACCATGCTAAAATGTCTGTGAGGAAAAAGCTTGACAAGAGAGCTGGAAGAAAGCACTGAGAAAAGAATGGTAAAGGAGCTGAAACCAGAAAAATGTCATTAGCTGGCAAAAGGCACAAGAGGTGAGAAAAATAAAGGGACAGTAAGAAAATACATAAGATGTAGGGTGGAGGTACAGAGAGAAGCAACACTGAAAGGATATATGGAAATGCATATAAAGAGAGAGAACTGAGAAATAATAAGCCTAGGGGGAAATAATATGGCAGGTGCGGAAAAGAGTTTTACCTAGAAAGAGGCATAAAAAGGCACCACTAGGCAAGTAAGATTGGAGCAGAGACAGAACAGTGAATACACAAATTGTCAAGACAGAAGATAAAAAGTGTGAGCACAAACATAATGGAGAGGTTCAATTTTATTTTTCTTTTACATCTGCCTATATACAGAACAGCCTAGGCAAAAAGAAAAGATATAGAGAGAAACCAACTACTAAAAATCTTTTGTGAATCCAATACTTGAAGTTGATAACATTGTCATCACATCAAAAACACAGCAAAAAATGTAACAACAACAACAAAAAAAAAATCTTAATTTGCCAAAAATACTTTTTCTCCAATCTGTCCAAGAGTATCTAAATACTTCTTAGCAGCTGTCTTTTCCTATGAGCTTTATATCACATCACACAATGGGGCACTGATTGGTAAATCTGACTACCACTTTGTTAAATAAATAAACATTCAATAAAAATAATACAGTACTATTGTTGAAATGCCAATTTTAATTCTAAGACTTCAACCCTTTTCATTTCTCTGTGAAGCAGATGGTAGTTTTGCTGTAAAGTGAAGGACTGAAGATAGTTAGATTTGGCTTATTGAAAATTGGCTCCGGAAGTTGAAAATGTTCTATTTCAATTTTGTCACAGAGAAAGACAAATCTACGAACTAGATCATAATCTACAAAGTAGAAGCTAAAGAAGCATTTAACTCTCCAGCTGCTTCAACATTATAGAGTCTGAACAGTTTCCTCTTGAGCCAATATATTAAACATATTTTACAGCATGCTGTAAACGCCATAAATTAATAAGCAACTGCATTTTTACGTCTGAGGCACTCTTATCCTTTCTTCCCTCTTCTTACTGCATAACCACCAAAATATCTGCAATTCATTAAAAAGTTAACACACTTGTATATTTGGAGAAAAAAAAAAAAAGAAAAAAATATTCTCATCAGGAAAGGGATTTTAGTTACCTGTTGAGAGAATACAGTATTTTCTACAGGAGGAAAAATGGTTTTAAGACATTTATTGATTCAACTGATGTAACACTGATGTTATATTATATATCATACTTCATATTTTAATAGAACTAAAACATATGGTTTTCAGTAGACTTTTTTATGAATTGGACTGTTGACAAAGAATAAGCTTTTTCGATATGCCACTGGCACTACACTGAACCGAAATATTAAAGCAGTTTTCCATATACTAAAACATAAAAATATCAATTGTATGATCAATATGTATATCCTTATTGTGTGGAAAGTCCTTTATATAAAAAGAAACAGCATGTATATATTTCTCTTTAAACAGAAAATGCAAAGTCTATTGGATGATTCAGAATACCAATAAAAAGGATACCAGTAGAAAAGTTTTTTTAAAAGAGATCTATAAATAAAAACCCCAATAGATATTTCAGTCTTGTACAGACACATTTACAGAGGTTTTAATTTTTTCCTGATAAAAGGAGGTAAAAATACTTTCTCAGTATTATTTTAACAGCAAGTGAACAAGGCACTACTAATTTATAACATTCAATCAATTAGCAACTTTCTTCCTCCTGATTACGCTACACTGCTACATTTTCATGATTGTGAAAGGTTAAGTGCTACAGAGTACGTATTACATCACTTCTTCAAAATTTATGCTTTAGTTTAGGGTGGGATTTTGCAAGACCTTAAAAGAATTTCACAGCACAAATTCAATAGCTAAAGTTAGTAAGATCTGTGAAAAATGCCTAGGGAATTTGGGAGCAATCTCCCTTCAAAGCATTAAGTACAAGCTTGCACAAACTGATCCTAAAATAAATATTCTTCTGTATCTCAAGAAAAGATATATCAAAATACATTGCTTCTGCCAACAGTAACATTGTATGAGTAGCATTCACTCCAGTTCAAGGAATAAAAAGCCAGAGCCTTCACACACTCCTGCTTTCTTACCACATTTAGTATCAAGACTATGTGAGCATTCCAGATGTATTCAAAAGCTACCCTACTATCTACAATTAGATTTGTTTTTCTCTTTACCAAGGTAGAAGCAGCAGTTACAAAAGATATTTAGAAATTACAGCAAATCATGGTCACAATTTTTCAACTTACTCTCATTTTTATTAGAATATATTTACAGGTTCATTAATATTTTTAAGCCACAGCTCTCATCTCTCAACGTACATTCCTTCAGTTATGACAGACATGTTTTTTCTCAACCGTATATGCATTTATGTCACCAGTTTCAGTGCACGGTAAGAATAATGTGAATAGTTTCAGGGCATAGTAAATTCAGTTATAGGCATGCATCTAAAATATAGCGCAGTATGCCTAACGAATTAATTTCACTGCTTAATTCAATCTTTTTTAAAAGAGATGTTTCTGTAATCAGGTTATGAACATTTTTAAAGTAAGATAACTGTTCGAAAATATCACTTAATATTTTTTGGACTTCAGATAGGTCATATACTTCCAATTTTTGTGGTAAGATACTGCTTCCTTTTTGCCATGCCTTCACAAGATCCAGAATATCTCAAAATGAGGCAGGCAAAATCCAGTCCTTCCACTAAAACCACCTTCATAAATGACACAAACCCTCAGCTGACATTCAGCTGCTGGCAAAATGCGAGCCTGGACACACTCCAGTAATACAGCAGTGTCAGCAGCTGTAAGCTCTGGGCTCTTACCCACCACGAACAGTGTCTTTGCCAATGCGTCTCTCAGTGAGGAGAGACACCAGCAAAAGCAGCCAAACACGCATGTGCTTCAGCAGCACAGCAAAGTTGGCAGTTGAAAGGCGACAAAAGTTTGGGTGATAAAATTTCTTAGTGGTAGACATGACCTCACCTAACAGAAACTAGTTCGGACCATGGAATTTGACCCATCAAATACACACATCTTTCTCCACAGAATGAAATGTCTTTAATATGCTAGAAGAAGTCTGTTATGTATTTTAAAAAAAAAAAAAAAGTAAATCAAACTGTATCGATATCCTGTAATGAGAAAGTTAAATTAGTATGTGAAATGTAAAACTAAATTTGCAGAAACATTCCCTATTTCATGTTATAGAAGAAATTACTCTAGGGATTCATTTATGTGCACATTCACAACCATTTTCCTAATGCAGTCATTAAATTCTGTTTTATGAATTACCATTCTCATCTAGGCTAAAGCAATTAAGTACTCAAGACAGAACAGTAGGTGTGCTAGTGCTAATTAATATTCCCCTCAGGTGAGCCTAGAGTTTCCTTGTGTCTCCAGTACATCTGAGGTTGGCATTAATCAAGATAATTATGCTTTCTTGGCATCTCTCTGAAAGAACAAACTAGACATTAAGGAACAAGTTTCTTTTCATCAGTGTGTGCCATCACCGGCTTTCCCTGCACTAGTACTGAGGTCAGGCATGGTGCTAGATTTACTTGTAACCAGCATTTTTTCTAACAACTACAGTGCTTCCCATGTAATCCACAATGTTTAAAAGTCTTTAACAACATGGTTTTAGCAATCTGAGTTAATCTCTTCAGGAATCAGGCTACTCAGATGATTTGCCAAAAGAAAGATTTGGTAAAAACCTGATAGTACAAGAAAGAAATAGCCTACACATACAGCACTGAAGAAAACAACTAAAAGCTGAGAAGAACCTCTTTGAGTTTGTGCCAAATCTTGAAAAAGTAGTTCTGGCTGTTTCTGTATGCCAGCTACAGTTTCCCTTCCTTCAAATGCATTACTACGCCATTGCTCCACTGACAAAACATTAATGGTAGAATTTTTCATTTTTTTTCTTTTTTAAAAGGCTTGTTTGAATATTTATCTATTTCAGCCTCTGCCATGAGGTCGGCCAAGAAATGCCTCTATTTAAAACACTGGGAAATATACCATATATTTGATGAATATACCATATATAAACATAGACAATTTCTTTCTCTCATGTTGTTTTAAGTTTGCTATGTTACTTTATTCTTACTGTGTATAAAACTCTATACCTGTAAGCGCAGGTAGAAGGTTGTACTAACAGAGAAATAGTTTTAAATCCTTTTCTGTTTTCTCTGTTAAATTAACAACCAGAAAACAGTGAAGTGCTACAATTTTTATGTCTATAGGTTTTGCTTTAGTTCATTAATTCAGATTTTTCTCAAATTTTTCTGCAAATTTTAAAATTGAGAAGATTGAGTAAAATCCTTTAAATTCTTGTTTTAAAAAAATAAAACCAAAGTTACAGGGTTGTGAGCAGAAATTTGATTTGTGTTTATAAAGAGTGCTGATTTGCAACTTGTTTTTTTTCCTAAAGCACAGATGAGGTCATCTTTAACATACTCCAGTCACCTCTAAATGTAAACCTGGAAAGAAGAAACGGTGACTTTGGATTAAGTTATTTCCATTAAGATGTCATGGGCCTGACTACATATTCAGTGTCATTGCTGTCAAAAGTGTTCACTGGTCTCTCCTATGGAAGATCATTTTAGATCTGCACATTTCATAACGTGGATGCTGCTTTGTATACTTGCTTAGTCCAAAAGACTATTTTCCTTACAAAAATGTAAGACTCCTATCTTCACTTTCTGCACCTGTTTGATACAGCAACTACCCAAGTACAAATCACTACTTAGCATTCTTACAGAAATTTGAAAATCTTTAAAGTTTCAACAAAACAAGATCTTCCACCTCATACCAGTTGAGAGGATAAGAGACGTATGTTATACAAGACAGGGCAGGATGGGGAACCCAACCAAAACTCAAACCACCCAGATTGTGTCCATTAGATGGTTGGCAGCCTTTCGCAATGCCAGGATTCTTCTTTGTGAGACTAAAAATATCTTGTCACACAAAAGTAGTTTGAAGACCTTCCTTTATTGGGGAAACTAGCAAAGGGCATTATAGATATCTAAGAGTCAAAATAGCCAATGTAAAACTGGATTTCAACTAACAGACATCTGACAAATGCTTCTACGTTTCTGTGATATTCTGAGAAGTGTCAGAAGACATAGCTTATTACTCTGATTCATTTTATCACAAATAATGATATGTCACTCATAATTTATTAATGTATTCGTGTTTCAGCTTATAAAACGGAGCAGCTTGCCACAAAGAGGAACAGATATGCTGTAAGTGATGTGAAAAGGCATCTCAGCTGCTAAAGCAGCAGCTATTCCAGACCTTTTGTATTTTTATTTATTGATATTGATGGAATTACCAAAGGGAAAGCTAGTCATGCTCAGGCATAACTAAGAAGTTGGTCAAACAAAAATAGCCCTTATCTGACTACAATTGCAAAAACTGAAGTAAAACATTCATTTGCTATCAGCATATTGAAAATTTCAACAGAAGATCTGTTCTTTAAATTGTTGTGTCTCAGTGTCTAAAGAGAAAGCCAAAAAGGGTAACAGTAGCTCATTTGTGGCAAAAGTTTCCAACTTTACTTGCTTCATGAATTTCCATTAGAAATAAATGGCCATACTAAGTTAATATTTCAACTATATGTTTTAAGTTATATCCATTCATGTGTTGACATTGATTACTAAACATACTGGTCAGAATTCTAGACAGCAATGACATTCTACAGGAAAAGTAGATACACGTAGGTTTGTAATAGCTGGGTCTTGAAAAGAGAGCGAGAGGGGAATTGCCCATATTTTGCAGCTGGGCACTACTGATCTACAAAAGATTCTAAGAAAACATTTGTGATAAAAGGTACACAGCAGCTTTTATCCAAAAAGAGAAATGGGCAAAGGGTCCTCTCTTCCCTCAAATTTTTGTTAGCTTTGAGCCTTTTGGTCCAAAGGGCCCGATCACACACATACAGAAAACAGAAAATAGTGCAAGACATTCTTTGACACAGTTTATAATATATGGTTAAAAATTCCCTCTACTACCCAGGCAAATCTGACCTGTATCTGTCTGAGATTATACAGCGTAATAGGATATTCCATACTAATTACTGAGAGAACAAGTATACTTTTTATGTTGCTGGTAAAGACAAAATTCCATTAAGATACTAGGAAAAAATATTCCAATTATTTTATTGGATTATTCATTGGTAAATCTGTTAAAGGGAAATGGGAGATATATATAAGTCATTAGAGGAAATAGAGTAAAGCTTTGCAGCTGTGCAATCAAGAACACAAGAACAGAAAGAACATTATAAAAAGAACTATGACTCATGTATTGCCGAGGTATTCTGCTGACAATAGAAAGGGAACTCCTGGTCCCTGAACACCTATTGATTATGGATTCTACACACAAGAATAAAAAAAAAAGATAAACCACCACAGAAAAGTATTGGGTGCCTGAAAATTAGAATAGACTAATGAGTTATTGTGCTAATCTAAATTCCTTTTTAAATTTTGGCTTCTGTTACATATTCTACAGATAACCTGTACTTCTATTTTGCAGATAATATTTCATTGAAAGGACAGAGAAACTTGTCCGTATCTTCTAAGTTGTTTAAAAACAAATGTTAAATGAGCTCAGGGGTTTCTTTGATATTAATTTTAAATATGTATTTATTATTCTTGATCCACATATATCTTGATCCACATTATTCTTGATCCACATAAAAATCAGGTACAAGCTAGAGGTCAGAAGAAAGCCAGCATAACTTGAATGTGGCTCAGGTTATAACATATACCAAGATGCAACTACACAGCAAGTATTAAGAGTTGACAAGGAATTTAGAGTACATTGTACCTGTGCTATTGAACATTTGGAGGCTTAAGTAACTAAAAGCATAAATAAACTTGGGGTTTTAACACAGGCAATGTTAAACTAAATTAGTGGACTATAAACAGCCTCCTAAAAGCAAAGAAAGAAAGATAATTAAACATTTTCCAAAATGCATGCCTTTTGATACTGCAAAACAGTAAGGACAGCATGGAACTGTTTGTTTGAACAGCAGCCTAAACAGAAAGAGCGTTAAATACTTTTTTCATAGTTCTTTAGCTATTCTATGAGTAGACAGGTCTGATAATGATTGAAGTAATTAAAAATCAAATTAGTGATGAATATCACATTTTACAGCTGTTAATTACTCTACCAGTTATCCATTATGCACTCTTAAATGTAAATTTTTTTAGTGCTTGTGTTAATAGACATTTTAAAAAGTATAATTCTGTTGCATTAAATTTTTGCAAGGTAGTTTATCTTTTTACTGCGATTTCCCTTTCAGGTCATGGTTTCTCAGCCTCAGTCAAGAGAAAATTATTGGCCAAAAGTTCTGAAGGGAGAACAATCTACTCATTCAACATTAAGATGTTATTTTATTAAAATTAAAAGTGAACTAAAATCTAAATAAGCTTTTGAGGTTGCAGCAAAATTAACCTATTCTTCTGTTCTGTGCTCTTTGCAGAGAAGGAAATAGACAGCCCACAACTCAGAGCAAATCCACAACTTTTCTAAGTCAATTTGGTTAATTAGATTTAAACAAGAACTTGGAAGAGTGGCAGACATAGCGTATCAAACACAGCATCCATCAATATGTCCATAGTCCAGCCAGAAGACTAAAAGAAGGTCAAGTGACATCCAGGTTGAAATTAATATTTAGACTAGCTCTGATGCCAAATAGGGCATACTTTCTATGAAGTACAGATATTTATGTAATAGCCAGACTTTTTTGCCTATTCAAAACTGATCCTGTGATTCTGATTAGTGTGATTCCTCAGCAAAATCTTTCCCCATGTACATCCCAGTCCCTGTGAGATAAAGAGTTGGGCTGTTTGTCTCATAATCTCCATTTTTCCCCTACCAAATTGCATCAGTGGCCACCACCTTTCCTAAATTTTATTACTGGTTCAGAATTTAAATTAAAGATCAATAAAAAAATAATTCAAAAATATGGATTGGTTTCACTACCAAGTGCAGAGAGTTAAGAACTGGAACTGACAGACATTGTAGAGGCGGGGTCTGAAAGTGTATCTTTCCCACAGTTTCACTTTGAAGGCACTTACTCTACATAAAGATTTCAAACCACCAGGTACAATTGAAAAAAAGGAAATTAAATTAAGGAATCATATACACAAAGAAAATAATTTATTGTATTCCTTTAGGCACAATCACTGTTCTTGTGTTCTACTGATATGAAACCTCCTGATTTATATTGTGGTAATCAATGTATATAAAGAGTTAAATTTTGAACTTTTAAATACAGAATAATATTAGTAAAAGATTAATGGGAATATTTATTTAGTAAAAATTATAGTAATCTTAAAGGTCAGATTTTGGTTTAGTTTTGCTGACATTTAATCATGAAATCCCTTACAGCACAGCAAGAATCCATGCAACTAAAACAGTGGGAATGATACTCTGAACTGATGTAAAGCTGATGTGGTATTTCACACTAGAAAAATCAAAGCCTCAGTCGCTAAAGTATAAAAATCACTTTTCTGTGATTGATAAGGGCAAATTAAGTGATTTGATGGCAGAGATCCCCATTCAAAAGCAATGCAGGAAAGAAATTCATACCCTTAGAAGCTATGAAACCTTTGACAATAGGGTTTCTGAATTCGAGGTTTACACTAGATCCAACAGGCTAAAAACAAACAAAAAAAAAGCCCATTTATTCAGTGAGTACTTCCAGCTGCCTATACACAATAGAGCACGAACTTATTTAGCTGCTGTACAGGGTTTTTTGTTTCTAGAATCAAGCCACCACCATTTTCAGAAACACAGACATAATCTAAAATATTTGTTTCTCAAATATTTAGTACAGCAACAGCTACCTTATTTTAAAGATTTCTAGACAAAGAACTGGAACAGTCCACTTTCAACAGGAAGCATTACTAAGGCCTTTTAGCTTGCTGCATTCAGGTTTTGCCCAGCTTAATGGAAAATGTAAACTAAAATAGAATAGCACTACAGAAACCTGTAAGATTGTGTTCAGAATTACTTAAGTCATTGCTTGGATGCTATTCAATTTGAAGAGTAGACTGCTGAAGCAAAACACACCACAAGAAAAGTGGCAGAAAATGGAAAGGTATTAAAAGAAAAAACTACAACATCTCAATAACATGTAGGCAGACCAGGAGAATTTCTTCAAATACAAGAATTACCAGTTTGAAATGCAAAGTTCAAGAATATAGGTGTCCATAGGGAGAAATTTAAAATACAAGTACTGAAAATGTGCAGATGTATAGTTGTTTTTCATAGCATTTATAACAAACTACTCTATTTTCCTTAAGATTCTTATCTGGAAATTTGCTAAATGGGATTGTGAACTGCAGAAGTATGTGCAGTTACCTACCTTTGTACACTATCGTAAGTGATAGTAGAATTGTTAAGCATTACTATGTAAGCTCTCAAAGCCACTGCTGTGTTCTCCTAAATTCCCACCTTTTTTCTTCTTTCATTTTTTTTACATGAGTTCATCAAGAACAAGTAATTTTTTCAGTATAATTTCTTGAAATACAAAAGAGATTAATAGCCTATTTGAAATAAAGTTTCACCCAAATTTGGTATTCTAGGAAATCCTCTCCTTTCTGAAACAACCTGAAGTTGTAATTTACCCAGTATTTTACCTATAGAGTAGCAGAGTTGTGATACATATTGGTGTAAAAACCGTCAGCTTGTGTCTAAATTCAACAAGAAATAAAAAGAAAGTGGCTTTGTAAAACAATCTATTAGGTAAATTAGCCATCCTGAATTATGAAGTTCTCTTTATTGGTATGGTCTGCACCACTTTTAGGTATCTAACAATTGCAAATGCATGTATTGATCTAAAATTGTTACTAATTTAAAATATGCATCTTTGTTTGGATTACTGTTTTGATGAAAGATAAAACAAGAGAATCTGTTTTAAGACTCTAGACCTAAATGAACTTATAGAAATTAATTGCTTGCCTCTGCAGGTGACATGAGAATATCCACCTTCCCTATTCTCCTATAATAACCATAGAAAATGCAAAATTTATNCACTGTGACAAGACAAACAGAGTTTCCCGTTGAAACAAATATGGAAAAAATATATTCCTAAAGATAATTTTGATTTCTAGTAAATTCACAGAATTTTCCTTATGATATTCCATTCTACGTTTAGCCATTTATGGCATTAACTCTCTACACAGCAAAGTACTGCTTTATACAAGATCTCAGTTCTGAAAAGGATAATGGCCTACCTATTTAACCTAGAATCTTTATTACTGGTGGCTTCAATTCATGTTCTATGGTTACAGCTATATATTGATTTAAGAAAACAAACTCTTCTCCAAAATATTATATAGAAATATTTTTTCTTGGGCTTTGACAGACTGGTACTGCTTGTTCATTTTGAGGTCCTGAAGTCAGGATAATGCAGTGTATTCAGGTGGAAAAGCCTATCATGAGTATTCTTGTCTAATTGTGCAAATTCTCATTCTGACAGCTCTCCCTCTTCAGGGGATGAACTGCCTGAAAACAATGAAGAATGCCTGGTTTTGCTCTCTTAACCAACTTTTGTGCTTTCAACTCTGTAGTTCTCTCCTCCCTTTAACTCCACTAGGGAATCTGAAGACAAAAATCTCTCTCCAGTGTAAGTAAAGCACTATACTACCTGCACAGTTATGCAATATGCAGTTCATTCATTCCCACATTTCAACCAAACTAAGAATATGAGTTTTAAGTATATGTTGTAAGTAGAATAACAAACACACTAACATAATAACAATATAAAATGAAAATAAATAATTTTTATCCACAAAAGTGTGTTGACTTTTTAAGCAGTTGTTGTTAACCAATGATTAAAAATTATGCCAAATCTCTCTTAAGTATTAGAAACTTCCCAGTAAAACTTACAACAGCATACAACACGATGACTTTCTGAACACAAATTTTGTAGGAAGAACTTTACATTTCCAGAATACTGCAATACCATTCCAGTGGTATATGGTAATTTTCACAGCAGTATTAACCATTTAGCAGGTCATGGGAGGTGATTCTACCCCTCTACTCTGCTCTCGTGGGACCTCACCTGGAGTACTGTGTCCAGCTTTGGAGTTGTCAACACAGGAAGGACATGGACCTGTTGGAACGGGTCCAGCTGAGGGCCATGAAGATGATCAGAGGCTGGAGCACCTCCCCTATGAAGACAGGCTGAGAGAGTTGGGGTTGTTCAGCCTGGAGAAGAGAAGGCTCCGGGGAGACCTTGTAATGGCCTTCCGGTACCTGAAGGGGGCCTACAGGAGAGATGAGGAGGGACTCCCTATCATCAGGGAGTGTAGCGATAGGACAAGGGGTAATGTTTTTAAATTGAAAGAGTGGACATATAGATTAGATATTAGGAAGAAATTCTTTACTGTGAGGGTGGTGAGACACTGGAACAGGTTGCCCAGAGAAGCTGTGGATGCCCTATTCCTGGAAGTGTTCAAGGTCAGACTGGATGGGGCTTTGAGCAACCTGGTCTAGTGGGAGGTGTCCCTGCCCATGGCAGGGGGATTGGAACTCAATGATCTTTAAGGTCCCTTCCAACTCTAACCTTTCTATGATTATCACAACATATATATAATTTTTATATATACACGTATGTATAATTACATCTATACTTCAATAGACCAGTTAGCTTTTATCACATACTTGCTGATTTCAAACAGTATTTTTCAAGTCTGGATTGCATCGTTTTATTAATGCTTTGGCATAGCAAAATTTAAATAGCAATCCTCTATTTCAATTCCACCTCCTACTGTATCCAACAGGAATACTATACCACGATATTCAGGCATTTCTTCACTGAATTAGTCACTAACATTGTGCTTTATCAGTAACAATTAGCAATCTGGAGTTCAAATCACACAGAAGGAAAAGTTTAAACTAACAGGACTATTCTTTCAGTCTTTCTATCCACAAATTGAAAGAGCTATACATCAGTTTACAAGACTTAAAACAAAACACATAGGAAATATTTAATTTTCAAAGCACAATCCCCTGCATCTGTGTTTTTTTTCTTTCAATTCAAACACAGATTCTGCAGTGAGAATTGTACTCTGTAAAATTAATACTGTCGTCAATTAAACAGAAAACTTTTGTCTGTGCAAAAGGCAGACCTTGTTTCAGGGCTTGCAGCTCCTATGAAGCTTCATCCTGATGTGTGTTATGCTTGTCCTCTAGTTTCTGCTGACCTTTGCTTTTCTTCTACAGAAACGTGATGTGGTGGCAACCTCACACTCTTACCCAGTTATAGATGGAACTAGAATAGATCTTACTTTACAAGACTTCGGTGTTCTCCAAGTCTCTAACACTAAAATATTTGCACTGCTTTGCCTCAAGATTTTCCTGTTGGCAAAAACATCATTTATTCTTTTCCCTTCAGGGTTCGAAGAGCACTTCACGTGAAATCTACTACCTTCTTTTCACATCTGTTTTGTTCACTTTGTATATCATCTTCAAACACCAAACATAAGAGCAATAACTATATTGTGGCAGATGCTTAAGGAAATTCAAAAAGTAAATACAATTTCCCCATCCCGCAGGCAAAATATTCTAAAATCACTAAATTCAAAAGAGTTGTTTGTTCCTGCTACAGGCAATCTAATTTAAACCAAAGTCATCCTCTATAAAGTATACCAAGGGCTCCTGAGTGCTGTTTTCTTTGCTAACTCAACTGACACATATTCTAGCAATAAATTCAAGTAGCAAATCGTATCTCGTAACTGCCAGCTTTTACAACTGACTCTCTGGCACCAGAGAAATACACCATTCTGTAGTCAAGAATGCTAGACACCTTGAACAGACCAAACACAGGTAAAGTCAGAATCTGACCCTGCATGACGTTAACAAACCGTAACTCCCAGACATGCATATATCAACTTAAAAGTTAAGTCACCATCATAACATTCCCCCACCCCAACACAACAATCTGAAATGCATCTTATGAACTCAGAAAAACAGCAGAAAAGAGAAAGGTTAGGAAGTGGCATGCAAGTTTATCTTTAAATTATATACATATATATAATAAATAGAAATAATAATTTGCAGCACAGCCAAAAGGACTGTATTTTTCAGAAACAGCCTAGAGGATGAAGTTCCCTATTGCAGGCTAATAGAATATGGCATTATCAACTGCGTGGTAGATGAATCGGGGACAACTCTCAGAAACTTCAAGATGAAATGAGGGAAAATGTCTGAAATAGTAAAGACCAAAAATGTATCATGAGAAAGGAATGCCTCTTTTTTTTTTTTTTTTCCTCAGTACTTCCTCCACTTTCTTTGCCCAAACTCAGATGATGGAAAATTCTGAAGAGCCATTTCCAGCATTTTGTTTTAGGCTAACTGTAAGACCTCAAGGTTTAAAGGCAGAAAGGAAGCCAGTTTACAGAAGCTAACAGAGAAATAAAAATATACTTAAAAAAAACCACCCACCCCACAAACTGCAAGCTCCATCACAACCACAGGAAAAGATTTTCACCAAGGATAATAATAATAATAATAGAGAATGACCTATATCCTGCATTAAAAAAAAAAAAAAAATCACCAGAAAAAGGTGACCCAACTGACTAAAATTTGCTCATATTCTTTTAAGTTTGAATCACTTTTTCAAAAACTTTTAATTTCTAACATGATTTATAAAGTATCTTTTGTTTGAAATATAATAGTAGTGCTCCTTCAACTGACAGCTACACACAGCACATCTTAGAGACTAAAAATCACACTTCTTATCTTTTTCAAATACTGGGGGGAACAGAACATAACATATCCACATTTACTTTCCTCCGATCTCTCTGTATCTCAGAAATGCACAAAAGTATGTAACTGATAATTACTATCCTTTCCCAATGATCATTAACATGTGATATAAATTTCATAGAGCTTAAAGTATTTGTTTCTAGTGTATAATATATATATATTATCTAAACCAGAATACCACCAAAAAGATTCAGTCAAGACTAAGCAAGTACTTGAACACTTACACAGACACATTTACTTACTCTTTTTCTAGGACTTTTTTTCTACCAAGCTCTTTCAGATTTAAAAATCCCATGGTAAAAAAAAAAAATTCCCCATTCACTCTTAAACACTTTTCCGTTATTGCTTCCTCAAAATTTCCTTGGATATCTATAGTATTATGACCACCTCCTTATCTCTTTCCACTCCCCACAACAGAGCTAGTAGCCTTTCTTCATCATCAGTAACAGCAGCACAAAAGTCAACACAGACCCTTCCGGCATAGTTTATTCATTGTTTCACACCACCTATATACCATCATTCCTCAGCAGAAGTCCTGCTATTTTAGCCTCTTCTTCTTGAGAGAAATGTTTTTATTTTCATATTAGAAAAAAAAAAATGCTGATGTACTTTTGTTTCATTATACTTTTATCTTCAGATAATAAAGATTTGGTCTGTAACGAATATTTAATCTATTCCACACATTTAAATGCTCAAGCACTATGTCATTTAAATAAATGTAAAGATGAAATATTTTGCACTTACCTAAATTGCCATCAACGTACATGAATTTACACGAAGAAAACAGTGAAAACATCCAAAATAAAGTTAAAATCAAAAGTAATGCATGCAGCTCTTAGGACAGATGTATTAAAAAAAAAAAGCTGAAAAAAGCAGGAAACAACAGCACAGTGAAAAACAGAAAACAAGGTGAATGAATATGCTGAACCTAGTGGCTTTAAAATACCTTAAAATAGACTTTCACTGATCATAAATACTATACTACAAATTTGAGTTGAAAATACTCAAGTTGATTACTTTTTCTTGAAAAGCGACATAGTAAAAAAAAAAGGGTAATTTTTTGTTGTTATTATTCTTATTAGTTTATTCATGTGATAACATACCTCAGGAAGCATAGTAAAACATAAACAGAACATTCCCATTTCTTAGCTTACCATCTTTACCTTTTGCGCGTATCCTCGTACTTCAAAAAGCTTCAAGATGTGTGGCGTTCCACACACTTACACAGAGACAATGAGACAGGCTGAAAGGTATTTATACACCAAAAAAAATCCTCTATCCCCCTGTGGTATTTTGGAAAAATGGGAGGGGCACCTTTCCAATCAGTAATCAAGTGTATACTTTGATGCATAGTAAGGAAGAAAATACCTATCTGGGAACTCAAACCAAAGACCCAATTGCTGGCAACTGCCTGCATATTCCATTAGGATCAAAATTCCAGAATTTCAGTAGGCATAAACAAAGTATCTCAAAAAAAAAAAAAAAAAGGATGAAGAATAATCTCAGAAGTGGACAAACAGAGTGAGGAGATAACAGGTCTTCAAATTTCTTTGACTTGCATTTAAAGGATGTCAGCAGGGTCTAAGAAATGGACTGCCCAGTTTGGAAGCAGGCAAGGTTAATCCCAGTCATAGAAACCACTGGGACAAGTTAAAAAGTGGTGAGTTTCATTAAATATACATCTTATTATTATATTTTCATAATAAAAATATGACTATAATATTATGACATAACATTTTTCAACTATATAGAGTTTTATAAGTATAATAATACTATTAAAAATATAATTTTTAAAATTTCTTTAGCTCCACTGATGAGTTCCCAGATAAGCTAGCAAACTCACAGTACACTAAATTATAGCTTCCCGACTTACCTTTTACAAAGCAGAAAGACAATTAACTATTTCTTAGTGTATTTTCTTTTACTTATCTACTTAGATACTTGTCATGAATCAAACTAAAAATAAAAAGCATGTGAAATAACATTGAGTATGTGCTAGCAGTTGTGACTTCATGAATACGTATATCCTTATTTACTGATTATTTTATCGGCTCTATTCTGTTAATTGCAGCATGAGTTATTCATATGGCTACAGACATAAAAAAATATTTCAAGGAACAATTTTGTACTCAAAACTATAAGTCTCAGAGGAGCTGTTCACTATCCTTTTTATCCTCTCTCTTCATCTCATTAATCAGAAGCAAACTCCTGTAGTATCAAGACAGGAACTAAGCTTCAAAAGAAGATCAGAATTTATAATATGTTTTTAAAGATCATATTAAGCAAATTAAAATTACCTGGTTTTCTGTGAAAAAAAAAAAAGGATCAAACTCACCATTTATTTCCAACAACATATAACGACCTCATGAATGAAAAAGAGCCCCTGTTCACTGCACACTGCAGTTCATTTTGTATTAATTATGTAGTATTAAATAATGACATGTGTAAGTGGGAAAAAGAGGCATTATTTTGTGCAACTCAGTAACTCAATTTACTTTTAAAATGTCACAACAGTAAGTCTAATTCAGTCATGGCAATGTCATAAGAGAAGCATTGTGATTATTACGTTGTCCTAGGACCAGCTAATCCAAATGGATAAGGTAGTTCTCCCTCTTTTTTTGACCAACAGGCAACAATCCTGAAAATCAATACTGCTGAATAATTTCTTGTGTCCACTCAGTTCTTTCCACCTCATAGCCTTCTGCTTTCCATTGAAACCTTCTAAATTAACTCTTCAATATTATATATTGAAAAGCAAGATTAGAGAGAATAACTATCTACCTGAAAAAAAAAAAAAGGCAAACTTTCTGATTGAGAAATTGCAAATGGATGATTCCAAGATGAAGAACCACTTTAAATAGCTAAAAACATATAGAGTACTTCCTGTCCCTATGTATATAATCAATCCATATATAGAATAACACTAATTGTGCTGTGAGAAAATATGTCACAAAGAATAAGAAAAAAGACCAGAAAAACGAGACAACTAACTTTCGGTTGTAATATCAAAGAACAGGTGTTCAAAGCATACGTTTTCAAAAGTAAAATAATCTTCAAAAGAAAATCAGGAATGTCCAAGTTACTGTCCATAAATTTCTTCATAGGTCTCTTTTTGCTTCCAAAAGGTTTTATTTTCATCAAGTTTATGTTGAAACTCATCCTACTTTTTCAGACTATTTCTTCAATTTACCAAATTTGTTTTCATTTATAATCCTGTTTTCTAGCATATTTTAACCCTTCCCAGCTTGACATTATCTGGGTGCATAATACATATCCATCATTCAGAACACTGATGAAAGCCTCAAACACATGACAGATCACTACCAGATCCTACTAGACATCTTTCTAATTTCACCATGAATCAATAGTTACACTTGAACTCAGTCTTCCAATCAGGCAGGCATCTATACAATAGTGATTTCATCTCTTATCTCATCTCATGCTTCCAACCAGCTTGTTAATGAAAATCTTCTGAGACAACATAAAAAGATTTCCTAATGTCAATGTTACTATTGTTTTTCCCGTATGCATAAAGCCTGGTTTTCTGTCATCCAAGAAAATCAGATTTGTTTGACATTATTCTTGACAAATCCATATCGGGTGTTAGTCTTTTTTATATTTTCCCCTTATATTTTAGAAATAGCTAGCAATGTTTTAAAAAATCCAAATAATTAATCCAGTTTACAACTAATTTTTTCTTCGATTGTTCTTACAATATTTTTCCTGAAACCACAATAAACGTATCAAACTTACAATTCACTCATTTCTCTCTCTTTTATTTATTTTTCCTTTTTCTTTTCTTTTGGGCAGGCAGCTAGATTTGCCCTTCTCCAGTCGCTTGGGAGTTCACAAAGTTGGCTATGAGACTAAGGGCCCCATTCAGGGGCAATTTCATTATGCACAGCCAAGCTGAAAACAGCTTTTAGTGGTTTTGTAAGAAACACCTCAGTTTTTAAGAAAGGAAGTTTCGTAAGCCACTAACCCTCAGACACACAAGGACAGATCTATCACTTTTTAGTACAGATGTGATAGATCACATCACTTTTTTTAGATCCTGTCAGAAACATTAACTTTAAAATTATAGCTTTTTGATAATCTTAACTGAAACTGGTTGTTGAAAGGATAAATAACCATGTGTATAAGCAAAACTGACAAACTAGCTGACACAGCCAGCTTGGAGTTCCAAAGCCATTCCTTCAGAAAGGCTCTTCTCCAAATGCTTACAAGAAAATTAATTAGCAATTAGATAAGAGGGATGGTCTTTTCATACATAAATATTTGATTACAAGACAGGAAATAGCAGAAATGCATGGTCAAGTCATAAAACCAACAGAAGGCCCCCATGGAGTTTTGCTGGAACCTGTGGCTGGAATTTTTGTTTTCTGATATATCCTAAGCAACCCAGAAAACAGGGTGAAGAGTAAGATGACTAATTTTCCTCATGATACTAGGTTACTCAGGGCAGTAAAGACAAAAGCCAAATGCAAAGAAAGATTTTATAAAACTTAGCAATTAGGCAAGGTTGACAGATGAAATTCAGGGAGATAAATGTGAAGTTATCCACAACTGAAAATAATCCTACCTTCATGTGTAATAAGCTGGGATCTAAACTGATTATAACCCCTGGTGAGATTCTTCACCTATGATAAATATTTCCACTAAAATACTGTCTCAGTACTTAGTAGCAGTAAAAATAAAAAAGTGTTTGGAATTGTTGAGAGAGACATACAGAATAAAAGGAGAAACACTGTAACATCAATGCATAACTCATTTTGAAAAACAGCAGCATTATGAAAAACATGATCTGGTTTGGGGTTTTTTTTGAGAGAAGGGCACCAGAAGTAATAAATCTGAAAAAGATTCAGAGAAGAATCAAAAAAAATGTCACAGTTCCATGAAAGGAACTATTACACATACTAAGATTCTCCTGTCTGTTAAAGAGCTGGGGGAGGTATATGATGTGTGTCCTATAAAATCAAAGGTGGCACTGAGACTGGCACCAGACATCAACTATTTCATGTTTCTTCCAGAGGAAATTCTAGCAAAAGCACCTGAAGTCTAGTGCAAAAACAAATGCAAAGTGATTCTTCACAGGACACGTTAAGCTGTGGGATTCACTGTCATAAGAGGTCAGGGGCACTAGAATTTTACATAGGTCCAAAAGCAACTGGAATAATTCACTGAGAGTTATTAAGCACACAGAAACTGTAGCTGGGTCATAAAGAGTAGTCAGTGGAGATAACACTGTATACTAAGTCTATTTTATGAACTTTTGGACACTATTAGTGATGGAATACTAGGCTACCCAATCTTTATGTTATTTTATTACAGAGTAAGGATTCATGTTAAATACAAAGATAGGGTAAAATATACCCTTTTTGTCTTTTGTAGGTTCAGCCTTACAAGAATATAAGAGCACTTGTTAAAAATAAGTTATAAAATTCTGTGAAATGAATGAATGAATAGGAGGACTCAGAGGTACTAATTTACTGTCCCCTCAAGATGTGGAAACTGCTTTTAGGAAAACCAAGGAAAAAAACCACCACCCAACAAGCACACATCACCCCTTTGCCGGGTGATAAAGTACCTAAATACCAGATTCAATTCCAAATGCCAATACAAGATATTAACGTGACATCTCTGTAATAAAGGCTATCAAAAACAAGTGTATTAGAATATTCCTACCACTACTAAGGTGACACCAACTATCAAGATTAGAATGTCTAACAAATAAGGATTTTGGACTGCAGAACCTCTGCCAAACATGCTTTTTATAATATTGGTTCTAACAGCAGCCTAGTGCACCTATGATAAAAAAATATTCAGTAACTACTACTGTCAGTCTGGATACACAAACTATACAATAAAATAATAAATTAATTCACTGTACTGAATTCCTGATCCGGACCCGGTCAGTTTCCTACTGAAGTAACTGGTATCAGACTTGTTAGTTCCATAGGTACATGTCGTGCCTAAGAGGTGAAAATTTTTGTGAGAATCGCCAATAATCACAAACTTGGAAGTAAATTAAAAATTTCAGTTGTTACTGCCTGCCAGCAAAGAAGTTTAGATTGGGAATCCGGAATCAGGATTGTGTTTTTGTCTGGGGAAACTTAACAGATGGTCTAAAAAGGAGCAACTTTAAAATGAGACCAGCAGCCAAAAAAGCGTGTGGAGACAGCGATATGAGAATTTTTTTTAATCTATTCTGTGCCACCGTTTTATATAGCTTTGTGAAATAGCATACAGCCTCAAAGCTTGACCTTATAGCTCATCCAGACTAAAATACTTTAATCTTTTCAGAACTTTGGGAAAATAATTTTATGTTGAATTGAAGTATAGAAACACATATTTACAAGATGCTCTTTTTCTAAGACACAGGTCTTTGAAACATTGATGAAAAGACAACTTCAAGTTCATTCTGAAACAAAGAATTACAGAAGGTTGCATATGGGGATTTAATATCATATCTCTTAACTTTCAAAACCTGGGCAGCTAAATCCCTATACAGCTCATAAAAAAGATGCCTCTGGATGTTTATTTATACTTTTGCAGAAGTAGCTCACCTCTTCAGAAAAGGTTGCTGAATATATTTAGACTGTCACTGCAAAAAAGTACTAGAGAAAGTCCCAAAAATAAGAAAATGGGTAGCAACAAACAATCATTCTCTTCAGCTATAGTGTGAAAGAACACTACATTAAGGAAATTACAACCTGTATTCAGATTCTCATTAATGTGCTTTCCTACTATTTAGTAGCCAGAAGCAGATAGATCAAGACATACAATTCTTATTGTAACTGTCAAACTTGTTCCAGTACAGGACACAGTTCCATAAGCAAAACATCAAGTATTTAGCTGTAAATCAACAGAAAGAAACTTTCAGAATTACCTACCTGATTTTCTTCATGGGAAACTCTCATTTGTTCTTTAAGAACTGACATTCTGGCTGCTTCTTCTTTCCTCAACACTCTTTCCTTCTTTAGCTCAGGACTCCAGAAAGTTTTGATGCTATTCATGGAAGATCCCAGTTTGCTGTCCTTAATGTCTAGTTCTTTTCTAAGAAGATCATTCTCCCTCTGTAGGTCCTTAAGCTGAGCCTGCAGGTCTAACATGGTACTATCTCTAACCTGTCTCAGCATAGAAGGAACCTGATGGTGGTGATGGTGTGAAGATGTGGTCAGACCTCCATGTTGATCAGTATAAGAAAGGACATCCGTGTGCGAAAGTCCAGCTGAAGCAATATTAGGACTGCTCCCCATAGCTGTGACTCGACCACCATACACAGCTCGATTTGTAGCCCTTCCAAGAGTCATTGTGCCCTTTGGGAAAGTAGTAGAAGCTACACCTTCGTGGTCACTCAGATACATTGGTCCAGATGTTGCATAGGCTGCATTAAGGGACTGGATGTTCTCCATTGATAACGTCTTACCTGTTCCCCCTCCTCCTCCACTATTTGTTCGCCTATGGCCCAGGCGAGGAGATCTGGGCAAACGAGGAGACCTGGAGGGACTTCCTTCTAAGTTGCTGATTGTTCTTGCACTTCCATACATTTTTCTTCTACTTTGAGGTACTATTTAGTAAGAAATTAGTAACACTAAAGTTGAATATTAAATTTATAATTCCAGCAAGAAATATTGGCAGTTTCACTGCATTCTTCCAGCAGGCAAAACTGTTCTATTGTTCCTCTGAAGACAGAGACCTGAAAAAAAGGTATTATTATAAAATTAAGTAAATTTTCATCTTGGAAAATAAATTTACAAATATTCAGCATATATCAGAAAATAAAGTAATCCACTTCCTAGAGTAACTACTTCAAAAATAAAATTTACTATACATTTTGTATTTAGGATGACTAGTTAAAAAAAGCATTTTCAAACTAATTTCATTCAGAAGAAAAAACTGCTCATTTCCTTCTTGCTAGAAAATACCTTGACTTTGACTTCATATAAAAAACTTTATGTTGCGATAAAGACCATAGGCCCAAAACCATCACTGATATACTAATGGACTTAAATGACTGACCATGTACAATTATATAAAGGAAAAAAAACCACAACAATCTGTTGTTGACATTAAGAACTACCCAAACCAAGGTATTATATTTTCAAAAGATAGTATAAAAGCAGCAATTCAGCAGTCCTGTATATTCCCTACATACCATTGCCTTATTTTCTACTCTTTACTGCTTATACACAGAGTCTTCCTAGCTTCAGGAAGATTTACTGTGTGTCTCAACACATCAGGAATTGGAAGCATGAAGAAGCACTATCTGCCTCAGGGCCTCAACAATTGCCACACAGATCATCATCTACTGCCTGGAGAAAAAGGAGAAAGAGAGGAGATCCCTTCTCCCATCTTCCCATAGAACGTACTGACACAGAACCATTCTAGTTGAACTTAGAGTGGGTAGGTGAAATACAGAGGATTCTGTCTTGAAAACGAAATTGATTTTATATTGCTCTTTAAATTTACGGGGGAAAAATTATTACTGTAAAGCAACCAGTTTTCACCCAATATTTCAAGTATGGTTTTGCTGAACTGAAGCGTAACACTTATGCACCATAGTGTAAGGGGTAGGGAGAAAGATAAATGGAATCAAGAGGAAACATAAGAATCTCATATATTATGGGGAAGATGAGAGAGCTGTATAGACAAGAACAGTAGACCCACAACTAAAGAGATCAACCCGCCCTCTTGATAGAAGCTCAGAAGCTGTAGATGTTGCTGTAGTAAGCACAAAGAAGCTCCAATACCACTCATGAAGGTTATATCCTCCTAAAAACTTCCCTGAGAGAAAAAGTAACTCAGATTCATTCAGTCTGGTCTGGGACAGACTGCAGATCCACCGCATGCATTTTCCCACTAAAGGTTAATCTGAGTTTTAAAATCCAAATCAGCTAAATAGTACTAGAAAAAACAGATGTTCATTTACTTGTCTCAATATTTTCTTACTGTAAAAAATACTTTTTAGTGTATGACTTTAAAACTAACCATTATAATTGTGACTTTAGTATTTCAAATTGCAAACAAAACCATATAAAAGAATTCAGAAAATTAAGCATACATCCTCAGGGAGGGGGGTGAGGGCCACACCCCAATCACCCTCATGCTCTCATCAGCCTTCAAAATCCCAGCAAACAGGAAAGTCTATTTCATGCTAAAATACTTCCTTCCGGATGTTCTAACTTAGTCTCACCTTATTTTCCACATTTCTGCCTCATCTCATCATCTGTACTCCGTAGACAATAACATCATGGGTTTACATTACCCACACCACTTAAGTCTCTGACATTGCATTTCATTTGCCTTTTAACTTTCTACTTTTATAGACTTAAAACATAGGAGGCTAATATGCTAATGGAAGGTCCGTCTCACTCAATTTACTTTCCAAATGCATTACTTCTATATTTTACATAATTACAGTTTCCTTGAAATACTGTCTTCATAGAACCCCGTAATTTCTGGTTTTCACTGGTTACATACTCTTACCCACCCCACTCCCCCCCCAAAAAAAACCCAATTAATTTTGTTAAGCCATTTAAACAAATCAGTGTCACCAAGTTCAAAGCAAGTGAGAATTTTCTGCATTGTGTCTGTCAATCATTTCAAAACAAGTCCAAAAAATTGCATAGGCACATTGTAGTTTAGTCTGAGAATACACTCCGGTCTATTTTGCCTGTTTCCTGAGCAGTGTGAATTGCGATGGTTCAGAAAAAAACTGGAAACTAGATCTTGCCAGACAAAAGCTTGTGGTGCCTGAATAAGTTTTAATGAAAATAGTAAATTCCTCCTTCATTCAGTTCAGAGAAACCACAATATGTTGTTACATTCCATGTCTCTCCTGTAAAATGTTTGGGCCTCAGCAGCCCAGCAGTCTCAGATTAGATATTCCAAACCATTAAAAAAAGGTAAAAGTTTGAACTTCGTTGCCAATTGTGCACATAGCCAGAGTGCATACAGAGTTCTCACCAGTTTCACATTAGAGGTTTCACCAGCAAGCAGATGCTAGACAGCATTCAGTGTGGCTAATTCCAGAGCAGATTTAACAATTTTATTGGGGAAAAAAAAAAAAAAAAATATATCTAATCACACTATGCTGTAAAACACAAAGAAATGTGAAAATTTCAGTAACTAGGTACAGAGCCAAAGACAACAAAATGTAGCAAACCTTTCCTCATGAGATATTCCCATTACAGAAAACATAATATGAGCAAATATTCAGACTACGCTCAGGAAGCACATTGACTACTAAATCTAAATTATCATCTTAACCATACAGAAATCATTCCTCGTATTCCTAACAGCAGCCAAGTATTTTTAGTGAAGGATAAAGACTTGATTTCTTCTTTCTTTTTTTTTTTTTCAAGGGTTTGGGTTTTGGGGCTTGGGTTTTTTTTCCCCAGACTAGTGCACACTATTAGTTTTGTAAGGGTCAGTGTTACTGTTTCCTTATCATCAACTGATAAACAGTATTTGAACACAGAGCTACTTTCTGACTTTATGTCAATATATCTCACATGCTGACTGCTTACACAGTCTTCATGGAGAGATACAATGGGGCCAGAAGAGCCACCAAAATACAGACTGGGGAGGAGGAAGGCAGGGGAAGGAGAAGAAAAATAATCCTGACCATTATGCTTAGAAAGCTCAGGGCTGATTTAGAGTTTCTGTATCTCCTCCTCTGGCCAGAATCACCTACTCAGCAGTAAGTTTGAATATTAGCCAAACACTTAATAGCCTTGCACGACTACTTGCCAATATTAGCATTCAGCCAAGAGCCCAAACGTTTGTAATACTACAACAAGACTTAAGGAAACTCCTTCCTTACAGCTATCCTCCCCAAATAACAAAGTGACAGCTAAGTGCAGAAATTATCAATCTGATGTTTCTAATACTCAATGGCTTCCAAACTGTCTAAAACTGTTTAGTACCATAGAGCTCCCCAAATATAAACAAGCAGCAACAAAATAGAAGAAATAAGACATAATGTAGAAGATAATGCTCCTATACTCTCCGCCAGGACTCCTCCTCCTATATTCTCCACCAGCACTCATCTTCTTGACTATATCAGTGGACAAGGGAAGAGCTACAGATGTCATCTATCTGGACTTCTGTAAGGTCTTTGACACAGTCCCCCACAACATCCTCCTCTCTAAATTGGAGAGATATGGATTTGATGGGTGAACTGTTCAGTGGATAAGGAACTGGTTGCATGGTCACATGCAGAGGGCAGTGGTCAATGGCTTGATGTCCAGATGGAGATTTGGCGATGAATGGTGTCTCTCAGGGGTCTGTATTGGGACCAGTACTTTTTAATATCCTTATCAATGACAGAGTGGGATTGAGTGCACCCTCAGCAAGTTTGCAGATGACACCAAGCTGAGTGGTGCAATTGAAATGCCTGAGGGACAGAATGCCATCCAGAGGGACGTGGACAAGCTCAAGAAGTGGGTCCACGTGAACCACATGAGATTCAACCAGGTCAAGTGTAGGGAGCCGCACCTGGGTCAGGACAACCCCCAGTATCAATACAGGCTGGGGGATGAAGGGATTGAGACCAGCCCTGCCCAGGAGAACTTGGGAATATTGATGGATGAAAAGCTGGACATAAGCCAACAATGTGCGCTTGCAGCCAGGAAAGTCAACCATATCCCGGGCTGTATCAAAAGAAGCACGGCCAGCAGGTCAAGAGAGGTGATTCTGCCCCTCTACTCCACTCTGGTGAGATCCCACATGGAGTACTGCATCCAGCTCTGGAACCCTCAGCACAGGAAAGACATGGATGTGTTGGAACAGGTCCAGATGAGGGTCACAAAAATGATCACAGGACTGGAGAAACTCTCCTGTGAGGACAGGCTGAGACAGCTGGGGCTATTCAGCCTGGAGAAGAGAAGGCTCCAGGGAGACCTTCTTGCAGCCTTTCAGTACTTGAAGGGGGTTTACAAGAAAGACGAGGATAGACTTTTAGCAGGGTCTGTTGTAATAGGACAAGGAGTAACAGTTTTAAACTAAAAGAGGGAAGATTCAGACTAGATACAAGGAAGACATTTTTTACAATAAGGGTGGCCAAACACTGGCACAAGTTGCCCAGAGAGGTGGTAGATGCTCATTGTGTCATTGTCTTGCTAGCTGCCTTCTCTCTCTACAACTTTTAACCTTAAGATCAGGATACACTGATATTTCTAAAGCTTTGGCAACCTTTTGTCTTCCCAGAGAAAGAATTCCTAACATTTTAGTCTTTGCAGGTATGCATGCGTCTTTTGCATGCTAAATTCTGTATCCTAGTCTGTTCATTGTGCCTTCCATCCTGCAATTGTTAATCACTTATTACTTTATCAGTAAGAAATCTCATTTGTTAATGCAAGCCTGCACTTATGAAGTTCTGTCTTTTAAGGAAGATTATTCTAAGGCACTTAGTATTTTCAGTTTAATGACTATTAAACACCGATAAAAAAATTAAATGTCTTACATTTTTTTTCCCTAAAGGAGACTATTTTAATAAAAATTTAAAAGGATAACTTAAGAATTATGCTTAATGAGTGAAATAATTTTGCTTTGCTTTTGCCAAACTTACCTAATTTGAATTACTATTTAAAAGTTTACAGAAACACTGTCTTTGAACACAGATTGAATTCACTTCTATTTCAATTCAGAAGCTAGAGCTTAAAACCAAGCATGATCTAAGACAACCTGAAAGTTTTCTAGCAAAAACTGGAAGATCAGACTTGTTTCTATTATTTCTAAATTTTAAATGGCAACAAAAGCCACCTTTCTTCCCCTTTTAAGCAATATCTTAGTTCTTATTTATTCTTAATAATGACAAAAACCTAAGTTTTAAAACTTCTTTACAGAACACCTGGAAGTGGAACACAAGAGACAGTTCCAGACATAGTAAAAAAGATACATATTTTTTTTCCTAGTAATAGTACATATATATTTCATCATAAACTTATGTAAAGAATCAAATGAGGACATCACTCAGCTTGACTTTCCATTTTTTAATTACTTTTAAAAGGTAAAGAAAATAGTAGGGTAAGGGAAAACTAACAAAAATTTTAAATAAAAAATAATATATCTATGTTATGATTTAAATAGCCAAGCTTCTTCTTCCTAGCTGCTATCTGATTTGCCCTGCTCATGAAGCATCCAAGTAGTACACCATAAAAAAATGAAGCAAGTAATTTGATTCACATCTGCAACTTCATATTGTTAATTTATCGTCTAATCCACATTTTTTCTACCTTGATTATGAGCAAGGAAAACCAAACCCTTGACAAAGTAAATTATGGTCCAAATTCTTCAATCAAATGAGAGGGAGGTAACAATCTAATTAAAAAAACAAACAATCACCACCCCCTTCTAAATCACCTGCTTGTTAATGACACAGAATTGCGATTCTAAATAATTGTGTGCATTTATTTTTTCCATTCACTTATTCTGGACCAACAGAGCCTGGTGTGGGAGTAAGCAACATTTCTTACGAAGACAAATATTACAGAAGTTTGCTACATTCGCTGTTATCATGCAAGAAGGGAAGATAGGTTAAGGATCACTCAAATTTGGGAATGAGGAACCAATATGAAGAGCTGTTGTGGTGCTTCAGACCCTGCAGAAAGAACTCAGGTATTGGGAAGATCATCTTTGATCTTCAAAAGTAATACAAATAAGAGGTTCATAAAAGGTATATTTTATAAAAATGTGTTTTTAATGTTTTTATATATGTAGGTTGATACTAAAGACATTGCTTTAAATTGAAAGCTTTTGTAAACAGTGTGATATCTATTATCTTTCTTTCCCCTTATTATACCTAATAGCAAATAAGGCTATAAGAGATTAACAATTCAAGACAGAGAATAAAGTCAGGTAAATACTCAGGAATGACAGAAGAAAAATATCGTGATATTAAACAAGTATTTCCTTACAAATTATGTCTACAATAGGAAAAGTCACACTTCCGATACATCAGGAATATTTTGATAATGCCAAAATAAGCAATGTTTTTCAAATAAAGCCACAAAGGTAGAATACCGAAAAAAAACTTGTTGCACATGTTCGTGCAACAGCAAACATCTATATTGTCAACATTCATACCAACGGTCTTTGAAACACAAGGCTGTTTACCTGATATACATGTATTAAACACACATCAAAACCTGCAATGATTGTTTCAGAAATAAAACCTAAGAACTGAAAACAATGTAAAAGGAAACTGACTAAATTTATAATTAGATCTGTACATTTGTCTATTTTCACATTAAGTATGTTTAAGAATATTCTGTTGTTTACATTAATGTAATGTTTTTCATTTAAGATACATTTAAAATTCATTTTTCATTTAAGATGCATTTATTTCTATCTTAGAAATAATCAGAGATACTTCTAAACAATGGAGTATTTTCAATTGAATTCACCAAGGCTACTCACACGAATGTTATTAAACATAGGCTTATATATTTAGAGGATAAAGCTATATTTTTCTTTTTTGCTACAAAGTTTCCATTTTCATAAGAAAACAACAGAATAGTCATAGGATCAGCTACTAAGACTACCTGTGTAACTTCCAGCATTTTCTTAGCATACTTAAATATTGGGATATTTACAATTTAGCAAGCCTAAATATCCACTATGCATTTTACATTTCTTGGATTCAAGGGTAATAACACAGATACTCAAATTATAAAACAAAAAGCATGCGTTTGTGCATTCAGCATGCTTTGAAGCCATTAGAATTCAAAAACATGCTGAACATCTCTCTTCTCTGTTCTCTTTGCTAGGATATAAGGATATGCATATGTTTTAGGATCATGCCAAAAAAAGAAACTGGCTGTGCTTCAGACACATTAGATCAGAGGAACTTGTCCAAGGAACTTGCAGGCTCTGTAGATAGAATTTAGTTGCTAGATTCTACATCTGCACTGTGACTTCAGTTAGAAGGATAGGACAATAAGCATGACAAGAACCGAGAAGCTTAAAACAAACAAACAAACAAAAAAAAAACCCACCACAGTATTTGTTGAAATTGGGATACTTAAAATAAGTAAAAATACATTAGTCACTAAAGTCACGTGTTAACTAGTCTGAAGCATTTCCAGTGAATGCCAGTCTGCAAGAGTGAGTTTCTAAGATAGTCTAGAAAGTCAGTATCCCCTTTCAAGAACCTAATCTTAAAACTTCTCAGAAAAGTTTAGGCTTTGCTAAACATCCAAAACATCAAAGGCCCATACACATCCAATCGCAACTTGAAACTCTGAGGTATCTCTCAAATTCTTAGACAAATTCCATCTGCCATCCTAAAAGGACTGAAATTCTGACACTACAGTTCTCCCTCATTATTCTAATTACAAATTAAAGAAAACATAGCAATACTCAACTTTCTAAACATGTAAACTGTCCATCTCAAAGTCTACACTTCTATTATCATGAAGGAATTCCAGGTTTCTGTGAACAAAAACAGTGCGACAGTAACGGAGCCTTATCCAGAGAAATGCTAAAACATCTTTGCTACTATTCTCTCCTTTGTCAGAGCTCAGCACCTGACAGACTGTCTCTGCCAGAAGATGAGACTTGTGTTCCTAATTGTTACTATAACTACTGCAAAATAAAATCTGGCTATTTAAAACACTCCAAAGCCAAGCATTTCAACAGCTCCTATCACTAAATGAATCATAAGAACTCCCTGAGATCAACAACCAAGAATGCAAAAACACAGCTTAAATACTACACTACCAATGTTAATTCAAAGACATTTACATTTTCTTATATAAACAAACACTGGATAACTATGCTTATAAACTTTCTTGGACTCCACAAACATAGTCCATAACCATTCTCCAATGAATGGGACTTTTTTGTCATACCTTACATACAAGCAGTAACAAACCAACATAAATACATCAATTTCAAAAAGATTGTTTCTTTATAAAACGCATTACATAACTAAAAAGTGACCAATTAAAAAAAAAAAAAGTGGTCCAGAAAAAGATTTAACTGATATTCAGAAGAAAATGCAAAGGCAGATCAGCAATCTCCCAGAAGCAGCAGCACTACCCAGTTAATTTAGAGAATTTGGTTTCTGAGGTTTCCCTTGATCAACTACAATCCTCATAAAGAAATTACAACCTCATCTTGTCTTAAAGTAACTCTTGTCCTTTTGCCAGGACTTTGTAAATATATAAGCTAGTATTAACATTGCAAAAAAAAATAAGTTGAGGAAATCTCATTGTTGCTAAGTACATGTAAGATCACTCAAAAACTAAAATTTACATCTCAAAAATATTTTAAAGCAATCCTAAAACTGAAAAAAACAAATAGAATCTCACAAATAAAAGAGCAATCATATTGCCAAAAAAAAAAAATCAGTATTGCAGTAATATTTCCTAGGTTGATCTGACTAACCATCTCCATGTATATCCCAGGCATCTTGCAAATGAAACCAAACTGAGAAGATAACAAATGCATCAGAGTGGATAAAAATATATTAAACACCATAACAGATACAGGTGGGAGAACATATGTTGTCTTTGGATGCGATACACAGGCTGGTTGCCTCACTCTCTCTGAGGGGTGAACAACCCACTCTTTTCTGTTAGTCATCCTTCAAAGGTCTACAAGAATCATCTTTCTAAAGCAAGAAAATCACCTTGAGCATTCCTTTACAAAAACATGCATGCTGAATAGCTAATTCTCTAAGTATCGGGTATAATTGACATTCTAAGATGGCTGAATGTGCTCCCTTGGTATTTGGCTGCTAAGAACATGGGCCACCTCACCACCTTTCTACAGCCTTCAGAGCAGGCAAGAAATAGGAAGGGTAACTAGCATGGACAATTATGGTTTACATCATCATTCATCAGAATTTGACCACCAGTAGGTTAGGGGAGTTGAAGAACCACACATAGAAAAAAAAAATATGAGATGGGTCTCCTCCAAATGCAGCTTAACCATGAGAGAGTATCGTAAGTATAACGAGTATAAGGCGGCATTCAAACACTAACAGAAGGTAAAAGGAGGTCAATGCTCAGGAAGACCAGAGACACAATTTCTAAGGCTAGAAACTCCATTTTGCATAGTAGGATGGGAAGGAACAAAAGACGCCTTTGCATGCCAACTTTCTCCTTCATGTTTGGGAAGGAGGGAAACCATTTCAGTAAATGAATCCTCTACCTACTGGAAAAAAGGGATGCAACTTAGTTCAAGACAAAAGACACTTTCTATTCATAAGCCTATCTTCATGGTACAGGAAGAAGAAATCCCACACAATTAGAGAGTCAAAGCATGTGATCTCAATTCGAGAGTGAGGAAGGAAAATAAGATGGTATCATCTTCCACATTAAGAAAGACACAGCCTAGGTACCCACCAACTGAGCAGGATTAAAACAGGAGCTATTTAAAGGTAGTGGCAGCCAAGTCTCCCCCAAAAGTGCCTAAATACACTTTTTCCAACACAGAAACAACCTTTCAATCCTCAGCACTACCCTTCAAAATTATTTTCTTCCAACCGTTTTCTGGACTCAGTATTTTTACCATCTACTCTCTCAAGCAAATGGCATTTCTGAGAGAATGACAAGGACTGTACACATATTTGCTTTCCCTTTCACTAGCAAAGCATCTCCTTCCCCTTGCATTTGAAATTTTAGTGATAATAAAAAAAAGGTCTAGTTGAAGACATACTACCAATGAACTAGCACTACAAGACAATAAAGAAAAAAAACCTCAACCAAAACCAAACACAAACAAAAGCACACAAATAGAAGAGATCTCTCAATTCTTAACTGGATAATCTACTGAACCTAACCCTGAGTGCACCTGAGTGCACTTGTGAGTGATAAAGCACACGCAGTTTCTCCATAGTTTAAATATCTAGTTTCAACCTGAACTGTGAAGCCATAAATCTCAGGGACTACACTTATTTCATTAATCCTTTGGGAAAAGAAACTATGTTCCCTTCACTCTAAAGACAGAAAATCAGTCTCCCCCCCGACCCCAGTTTCCTCTAGGAAGAGCGAAATTGCTAACTCACCTTCATGCCTTTGAACACTGTTTTACACAGAGCTTTCAAACAAAAATAATAGTAGTGGAAAGGTTTCTTCTAAAGCACTGAAGAGACGTGTAAATAATTATTTTCACACACACCCCTTAACCCAGTTGCCTACGAGGCCAAGACCTAGACTGCAAGTTTCTTACATCAAGAAAATGTAACAAAGCTTTTCCCACATAAACATATTCCTTAAGGGAACTGGAGAAACTTACCATTACATGCTCCCTGCGTGCAAAAATAAACCCTAAAAAGGGACCTTCTCCTCTTCATATCCAGGGAAAGGAACAAATGGGGAAATGGACCACTCAAGCAGATGAGACTGTGAAGAGACAAGAACTACAAGAGCCTTTGCTCTTCCATAGAACGGGTAAAGAAAATACCAAGCCAGCACTAGCAGCAAAGCAAGGCGGTAAATCTCCCGACCCCATGAGGCAGCGGCGGGGCGCTGAGGAGAAGCGGTTGGTGAAGGGACTTCATCCCTGGAACGCCCGCGCGGTCTCTTATGAGGAGAAGGAGGACAGCGACCGTTGGGCTGCGCGAGCGGCGGCAAGCACGCGCCTGCCCCCGTCCTCGCGTAGCTGAGCGAGCTGGGGCGTGTCCGCCCGCGCGCCCGCCGAGGAGGGAGGGGCGGGGCGGGGCGAAGTGGGGCGGCGTTGCCCGCCCGCCCTTAGCGCCAGAGGAAAGCGAGCCCTAGCCGCCGTCCTGCGCTTGGCGGGCTACTGGTACGGCCGCCAAAGTCGGCCAGCAGCGAGGTAGACAGAGGGTGCCGTTCGCCTGAGGGATTGCTTTAGGTGCCCCTGTAGAGACGCAGGTAGGGGGGTGGATGCGCTACTCTGACACGGCCGTCTGCGGGTGGAGCTGGGCCGGGAAGATGGTGGGGCTTCCTCAGTGGTCGCTGACAAGAAGGGAAGCTGGGAGGACAGTCCCAAGTCCCCCCTGCCCCTGGGGCTGGAAAAGGACCCACCTCAGGGCGGCGGGAGGTGTCTCCCCGCGCCCTGGAAAGAGCAGCTGAAACAACGCTTTAGAGTTTCACGGTTTCCTGAGGTGGGAGGAGGGCGGTAATGGATCTCCTCAGCATCTTCCCTCAGAGCAGGGCGGCCGGGAGGCCGGCGGGGGTGGGGGCAGGCATGAGACGGAGGATCGTTTCCGTCCTCGACTTCGCCACAGGGAAATGAATTGCCAGCGGAGAAGCGACTTGATGGAGGCGGGGGGGAACCTTCCCCCCTTCCCCGCCCTTCGGAAGGCGGGGGAGCCGGAGAAGGGCCTACACTCGGTGGAGCTGCCGGGAAGGGGCTGCGTACGAGGCGGCCGCCCTGGGTATGCACATGGGGGATTGGGGGTACGGGAATAGGAAATAAAAAACAAATCCCAAACAAACAAGCGGTTAAGGGAAGCCACTGATTTAAAAAGCCAACCAGAAAACTAACCCTGACAAGTGGGATTTGCCCTCCTCTTGACTGCACTTATTGGCCGTGCTTATTTGCAACGAGCTTGTATCTGCCAATGCAAGTGGTCGGTTGGTCTGTCCATCAAAAGGGAAATATCAATTCGCCGCTAAGGGAGTAGATTCCCATCCATCCATCACAAGGCTTAGCAGGTAGCCGCCTAGAAATCAATCACACACTAATAAAAATATATATATATTCCTTCCTCATCACATTATTGCTCTAGTGGTCTCAGCAAAATATGTATGTATCCTTGATGAATACATGCATGGATTTAATCATATGCATCACTCTTGTCCAACCTAAAATGATCTTTAAAAAAAATTTTAAAATCACACAGCATCATGAGGAACCCCTGTAAGTATTCATTAATTATATAACTGCAAAATAATACCCTGTTAGTTTCTGCTTTCCATTCGTCAGCCATCAGAAGGGAACAGAAATCTCTCACCTTTTTCCTGACACGATTTTTCAAACACCAAACATTATCCAGTATTTAGGTATAAAGCCAGGAATTTCCAAAGCTTATCAATTCTATTCTAGAAAACTTTGACAATAACAATAATATTTTTAACACTTGGCACAGAAAAGGAGACTCCTATGGCTGCTTTTTGGAGAAATTGCAAGAGAGGTTTCTGGTTGACGATTCTGTAGGGAGAGGCACTCCGTTACCAGAATAAGATGTGCACTTGGTCCCATTTATTACAATGTATTTCTAGAGCAATATAAAAAGCCTTTTCTGCAAATTCATTTCTAGTTTCAGCTACCAGACAGTTGAAGAAAGCAATATACAGCAATTTCCTTAATCACAGCAAATTTACAGTAATGTATTACAGCCATATTCTTGTTTAAGCTTCTCACCTTTCAAATCATTGCATCTGTCTTTCGTCCTCACATGGATTTTACAACATCACGTTTAGCTGACATCTCGTTTGCGCGGAGGAAGGCGGCAGCAGGGAGAGCCGGAGCCACCGAATCCCTACGAGGGGAGGAAGAGAGGAAACCTGCTGCAGTCGGGGGAGGCTTGTGTGCTCCTGTCCCTCGTCTTTCTGTCCCTCAGCGAGTCTCCCTCAGTCAGCTGCGAGCCTGCCTGTCTGGGTTGCTGGTCCCTGACTCAACATTCCCAGCATTCCCGAGGAGCTGGGGCTTCATCAGCGGCGAGCGGCCTGCCGCCGGGGGCAGCAGCAAGCTCTGACAGCAGGCGGGGGGCGCTGGCAGCAGCGGCAGCAGCAGCAGCACACGTACTGCAAGACCATGGATTTCTCAGAGCGTTTGTCCCTGTCCATTCATTGCAAACCCATGGGTTCCAGTCCCTACCCAGTAAACGTCTGAAAGGAAAGCGTGTTACTCATTGTGCAGTAGCCTAAAAATACACCGATGTCTGCGTAAAACTGCAGAGGGAAAATTACTTTCCTGTCCCTGTTCGCTGAAGGCCAAAAACATTCAAAGCCAGAATGTGATATCTAAATATGATATCTAAAATCCACTACTATATGCGCATACATACACAGGGAAAAAAAAAAATTAAATCGGTGTTTTAACTTAAGTGTATTTGACATGACATCTATATTTGTGGTTTTAAAAAAATAGTATGCAGGGAAAAAAAGCAGGACATCAGCTGCTATGTGAAGCCTGAAAGCCTTTTTCATCAGAAAACTGTAAACTACATTAAAAATTACTTCTTAGATTTTATTTATTTACTTTTGTTTTAAGGGGAGTGAGGTAAACTTCTGTAAATGTCACTGATTTCTCATTCTAAGAAATTAGGGGTTTGTATTTTTCCCTCTTCTCAAATTTTATTTTTTTGAGTTTAATTGCTCTTGATACAATTTTGACTGATCGCCCTCAATCTTCAGCTTCAATGCAATTTCATATCTTACCCTACATAGAATTTCACAAATGTGTTTTATGTGCCTCTTCTTAACCTCATTGCCGTAGCAATGTTTTGAAGAAGTACTTCAGATCTGGAGTTGTTTCACTGTAATCTGTATTTTCTTTCTCTCTTGCCCACATAAGCACCTATACATGCCACTATTAAATGTTATCAATAAGAACAGCCTTTATGGAATTTCTATTGAAAACAATGCCAAATGAAATTGATTCCAACCAATCATGTCTAAAACTAACATAATCCCTTCGTTGCTGTATTTGAACTATCCAAAGCCAGTTGAAGTATTTTGCTGACATGAATATTTGTTCAGAAATGCAAATATTCAAAACAATGCCAGAGTGCAATTCACAGCAGAAGTATAGCAGTTTTTTATTTCCCCAAGAAAGGGGCATACTCTTAATATATTTATCTCAGCATTAATTGCAATATGGGCCAAATATTTTTTCCAAGTTCAAAGTAATGGGACAAACCGTGATTAAAATCCAAACTTCACTTGCTTTTCAAACCTGCGTATTTACTTGAACACAATCCTGTTAAAGTAGTTACAAAACCGACAGAGAAAATCTGGTCCTGGAGAAATTGACCTGAAGGGACATGGTTTTGTATACAAATAATTTCACTTGATCTAAAAAGCAAACAGAAAGTACTTTTGAAGAGTTAGCAAGTCTGCATCTGCAAGAAGATGCATAAACACTATAAAATGTGGGTCACTACACTGAATGCTTCAAAGCACAAGAAGTGTCCATTTTCAAAAGTTTAGTGCTTAATTTGGATTCGGTGTGCAATAAGAATATCTTAAAGGCCTATCTTAGTATTGCTAATACCAATTCTGTCTCAGTACTGTTAATGATGACAGAACTTTTGTTGTAAGTGTTGTCAGCTGCTGACAGTTTTTAAAAAAACATATCACCCCATCCCTGTCTATATGAAAAGATGGGAACATCAGGTTCTGCGTTATCTTTTTATGACTCATTCACTGGCAAAGGTTATGGGTGTTGTGATAGCCTCCAAAAGCCAGGATTGTTCTGACAAAAGACAGTAACCTAAGAATTCTCTTTCCAAGGAATAATCATTATGGGAAGGCACGAAAGAGTTACCATAAGGTTGCAACAATATTGCAGTGAATTAAGCTTGGTATCATTCAATAAAGTTCGTAGCAGAATTAATCATAGACTGTCTTGGAGCAGTAGACCATCTGCAGGGGGACTGTCAGTATGACTAGTGCCAAAGAACAGAATATACCCACTATGGACAAGACCATTTGGTGTAGAGTTTTGTGAAAAAAAAATATTTTGCCAAATTGTGTTCGAAAAGAGTTGTTAGAAAAATGTGCACTTCAAATAAAAGGGAAAAAATAATCAGAATTTTACAGCTAATCTACTTATTGTATTAGTAGAAACAACATCCATCCAAACAACCTCAGGGTCACATAATCCAAACCCTTCAATAATATTCATTTCCTACATTCAAGACAATGCTGGAATAATAACAGTAGTACGTACTTAAGACTGACTTTTTTGCAGATGATGAAAGTTCTTATTTCTGTCTAATCACAGGAACATCTGTGTTGTCTTTGCTGTCACGATGCAGGTGGGCACCATTAAGCATAAAAAGAAAAAAGCCAGATCATGTGAGTAAGCTAGCACTTTTTTTTTCTTTTGTTTTTGTTAGAAGAGGTTCCAATGCATTACTAGACATATCTTTCAGCCAACTCTTAGAAGGAAGCTGTCTATTGTAAGACTTAAACCAGTATTTATAATATGCGTCATGTGATGCTACATCTAAGGTTTGCCCTTTTCAGCAGTTTCTACCTTCAGCTATATATTTGGCTACCATACTTTTTGTTTGTTTTCTGAAATTGTCTGTTTGTTTTCTGAGAAGTTTTCTGCCTTAAAATGCAGCATATTCATATGAGTATTCTGCTTATATCACACATCAGGAGCTGTGAAGACCCCACTGAAATTAATGATACATTTTTTAATTTACATTTGAGTAAGTTAGGCCTTAAACAATTAAAGTACATATGAAATACAGATTTTAGAGTCTGCTGTTTTCCTCAGACTATAATACATTGATTTTGTAAACATGAAAGTGTAAAACATACTCTTATTATAATTTTTCTGTTTAGTTATTCTATGTATAAATAATTCACAACAACATTAGAAAACATATAATGTTACTGATTGTCTTCTGTTCTCATGCCTTCCTTTATATTTCCCGGCTCTCTTCTCTTCTTACCTGTGGTAATAATACTGCAGCAGCAGCTAGCTCCCCTTCATATTTTGGTGAAGATATATGCTGTCTAGTGCTTCATTTTTTTAAAACAGAAATACAAATAGAAATGGAGCTCAGTCATGGCTGCTGCATAATTGAGAGCAAGCAACGGCAGGTGTGTGCTTTAAAAACTGAGGAAACTGCATTTTAGCTTTAATCCGTTGAATGTGGCCCTGATGTATTCATCTGTGCTTCCTTAGTGGCAGAGTTGCTTCTAGCTTTCATTTTCTATTATAGAAGCCAAATCAAGAACTTTTTAATTAAAAAATAGAAGTTAGAAATTAATTGTAAAAAATAATTTTGGTATTATATTAGTGTATGAAAACCAAATTACTTTCTCACAAAAATACAGCACAAATAGAAAAAACACAAAGACATGAAAATTATTAGAAGATTGGGAGCTTCTGGAGCAGAAATAAGAAATGATCATGCTGGTCAGCCCCTGTGTTTTGATGGTAAAAAACAGAAGTACATCAGATTATGCTAGATTAGACTACTATCAAGAAATGGAATCAGTAATTGTTTATCCTATGTGTTAGTATAAAGCAAATAAGTGTGATGGTAATCTCCTTGATAAAGTTTAAGTGATTATTCCATTCACTAGCGCTTTTAAAGTTAGTTATAATTCTCTAGTACAACTCACTACTACAAGATATTACCAAGATATATTGTTTAAATAACATTCAAAGAAAGGGTTTAAGTGATATATTCCTTTTTTTTGAAAAGAAAGTAAGTCATAATGGATAATGGGGCTCTTTATTGATAATAATACCCTATTCTCAGCAAAGATCAAATTAGAAAGTTACTTTCACACTGCAAGTTCTTTCCAACTGGTAAGGTCCAGAAAGAAAAAAATTAATGGAACTGTGCAAAAAAACTACTTTCATATGGAGTACGCTGATATCTCTGCAAGAAAAGAAAAAAAAAAAACCCAACCCTAAATTCTGCATGATTTACACTGAAGGTTCCGAAAAAAAAAAGTTGCATTTAACATAATGTGGTGATTAGACTTGGGGTGAGCACTTGACCCAAAACAAGCAAACAGAAACCTCCAAACAAACAAAATAATTGAAAAAAAAATGTTTTTTATCTGTTGATTTCAGAATGAGGTCCTATTAGTTCAGTCCATGGATGTGGTGCATTCTCATTCAATAATTTATAGGACTGCTCTGTTTCTGCTTTATAAGTTCAGATATCTGCCTACAGATCTGTCAAAATGAATCATAAAATAGTTTCCACCAAATGTTAGTTTCCTCATGACAAATCACCAAAGTCTGATGTCTTTGGTTTTTAAAATTATTAGTATAATTTATTTATTTTTAATCTAAGTGACACATGTTTTACAGAGGATGAAAAATGTTACTTGGATATATATGAACGCACAATATGCTATTGTGGAAATGCATAATTATGCAAAAACAAACAAAGAAAGTATATTCTTTTTTAGAAATTTAGTAACTGCATAATTTAAGCAATTTATTATGTACTGCACTGCTAATCTATTCAGGGCACATGCAGTTAATTTCATTCTTGCACATAGAGCAAAAGTAGCAAAATTATTTAATAGTAAAAATACCTAGGTCACAGAAGTTCTTCAGCTGCCACATCTCAAAATAGGGCCATTAATAGGTTCTTAGATCAATAGTACAATATATTTCAGAGACTAGCTTAAAATATCTTGAATTAGGTTTAATATTTGTAAGACCTAAAATTTTATCAGTGGTTCTTTATTTACCTGGTTGGATATGTTTTCTGGAAACACAGTATTACTGCTACTGCTATTGTAAATGTGACTATACTAGAGCCACTGCTAAATGAGCACTGACTAGTAACTCTTAGATGCTGGCTAATTTTTTTAAATCATTTTAGACAATTCAGAGCTAAAGTCCAACTGACTTTTCAGTAAGGCCTAAGTTTCAAATACCAACCTAATTTCTGAAAAGTAAATCTAAATACTAAAATTTTACTTACAAGCATCAACATGAGGTATTTCATCTGAAGGTAACTGAGGTTCCTCTCTCAATTCTCCAGTTGCAGGAAACTGAGATCTCCTTCCCTACTTATGATCCCAGCCACTACAGTGAAGCTGGTAGGTACAAACAAAATCAGGATAGTAGGACTGTTCACCCCCAGTATGCAATTTTTTCTCAGCAGAGCTACAGGGCAGCTATTCCATAATAATGTCCTCCAGTTTTAAACAGCTGGGTATAGTGAAGCCGAAGTTACTGCCTTTATCACTGCCTTTATCACATTCACATGGTAGAAGCACTCGGGCAGGAACCAAAGTGCTTAAGCTTGGTGGAGCTAGAAACTTGATCCACAAAAGTAGTCCCAAAATGGAATCAAATTTCTACGGTGAGTAGCTCCCCACTAGATCAAATCAATTAAGGAACAAGTGAAAAGCAGTAGCCTTGTATGACTGCTTCAAAACCAAAAGTGGATATATACAAAGTAGTAGAGCATGGCTGATAATGAACCTGCAGATGCTTCCCTACAGAATCCACTAGTTGTGGATTCTGTTGAGGAACTGCATGTCCAACAGAACAGCAAGAAGTATAATATGCCTGACCATGGGTGGCGAATCCAGCTCACACTAGTGCTCACTACCAGCTAATAACTGACATTACATAGACGGCACGAGGCTCACACAACTGCTATGACTAAGATGAGAGGACTTTATAGTCTTCTATCTGTTACGCCATATAGACATACTGACATGGATTTATAGAACTACTTTTTTGAGAGGGTAGCACTTTACATCCACTTCATAATACTCCATAGGATTACACAAAGTATAAATTTATGGGTAATTAAGTTTGATTTACTTTATATATTACTGTAGACAATTTACAATGTGTTTTTATAGGTGCTTTTACACATGCACCAGTACTCTTCCTTGGTATTTTTGCCTGAAAACAAAAAACCCTCCACAAGCTCCTCAGTGAAAAACCATGATACAAAGGCTCAGGTTCTCTCAATCTTTAACTTCGCTACAAAGTCCCAGAAACTTTAAGAAAAATATATTAATACTATGAGCCATGCTTGACTCTATGACTAAAACATCACTTTTCGCACTTTTGAGGTTCATGACTGTAGTTACGCAATATTTCTTTCCATCCCAACATACTTTTTAAATTAATTTTAAATGTATTTGTTACACACCAAGTTTATACTATGTAAAAAATACCTAGAGAACACAAGAATGTTAGATTTCTATCTGTACCAATATATTTTTTGGCTTCATGTAGAACCTAAAGACAGATATTAAGGAATTCTACATTTCAGTAGCTGATCAGTTGTGATATACTCCATAATCTTCATTGAAGTAGTCTTAAATTCATTGTCACATTTTCTTAGTATTGTAGTGATAACTTACAAAAAAATGTCATAACCACTGGATTTTACTTTTGTAATCAATACTATTGTCAGTGCTGTAACACAGAATAACTAATGGCACATGCCATTCTGAATAATTCATTTATGTTCTGGTATTTTAGTATTTTTATATATTCTTTGTAAATATTCTTTGGTATTTTTATTCTTTAGTATTTATTGTTTATTTATTTTTATATTTTAATAATCTTTAATATTTTTATATGTTGCTTCACGTGGGCACTAGTGATACAGCCAGGAGCAGCCTGAGGAGTATCAACACAGATTACAGAGCGCTGGGAGCAGTGGTCAGGGACTCTGGGGCACAGGTAGCTTTTCATCAGTCCTCCCAGTCAAAGGGAAGGGGCTTGATAGGGCCAACTGGATCTAGGAAATCAACGAATGGCTACAGGACAGGTGCCACGGCCAGGGGTTTGACTAGTACCATGGGACTCGCTTTGAGAAACCTGGTCTACTAGGGCCTGGTAGGGTCTACTTGTCAAAGAAGGGGAAGAGTATCTTCAGTCAGAGGCTTGCCAAGCTCATGAAGAGCGCTTTAAACTAGAGTTTCCAAGGGAGGGGAACCTCAATCCATCCCGTTTCTACTACTATGATGCCAGTGCCAGTAATAGATGCCCAGAACCTGGAGAAGGGTTGCAGGTTAACAGGAGAGTACGTGGAGAGCAGCACAAGTGAATACCAGCCACTCCAGCCATTAAATTAGCTACACCTGGAGCCCAACTTAAATGGCTTTATGCAAACATACATATCATGGGGAATAAACAGGAATTAGAGATGTGTGCAAGCCCGCCTTATTGGCATAACAGAGAGATGGTGGGATGACTCCTATAAGTGAGGTGTTGGAAGGGAAGGACACAGGCTCTTCAGGAAGGACAGGCAGGGGAGATGAGGAGGGGTTGTCACCCTCTGTGTGACTGAGGCGCTTGAGTGCATGGAGCTCTGCTTGAGAATGGATGAGAAGCCGCCTGAGAGCTTATGAGTTAGGATTAAAGGGAGGGCAGGGACAGGTGATGTTACAGTAAGGGTCTGCTACAGGCCACCCGACCAGGAAGACTGAGTGAGGTGAGGATGAGGTCCTCTATAGACACATAGGAGCAGCCTCACATTCACAAGTCCTTGTCTGCATGGAGGACTTCAACCACCCTGATATCCGTTACAGGGACAACACAGCAGAGCATAAGCAATCCAGTAGGTTCCTGGAATGCATCAATGATAACTTCCTTCTCCAAGTGATAGAGGAGCCAATGAGGAGAGATGTCATGCTGCATCTTGTTCTCACCAGCAAGGAGGGGCTTGTAGGGAAGGTGAAGCTCAAGGGCAGCCTTGGCTGCAGTGACCATAAGATGGCAGAGTTCAAGATCCTTAGGGTGGTGAGGAGGGTACACGGTAAGCCCACTACCCTGAACTCGCTCCTGATTAGGAGAGCAGACTTTGGCCTCTTCAGGGATCTGCTTGGCAGAGTACCGTGGGATAAAGTGCCAAGAAGTGCTTCCTGAACCTGTTTAATTTACTAGCAAAAAGTAACTGTAGGTGAAATTCTTTCAATCTGTCTATCTGGTTGATTCTCAGGACATTGATTTCCTCTGTCTACAGAAGCATCTAGTGAATAAGTTCTCAGAACTTGAAATGTGCTTTTAAAAAGCCTACTTCAGTATTGATGATTGCAGAATAAATGCCTGCCTTCGTTAGGGGCATGTAGATCCAGGGATCTACTCAGTATTGTCTTTTTTTGCATTTCAGCCCCTAAGAGTTTCTGCTTTCTTCAGTGCTCCGATCCCACTTTTACATCGTATTCCACTAGTACGGTTTGTTGGTTATCTTTCTGACTGAGAGCAATTTGTGATTTCAGTAATGGAAACACACATATTGTAACAGCAGAATTTATGTATATAACAATAATGGAGGTCTACATTAAATTGAACTGATTACTTTTTATTTCTTTATTAAGCTATATAGAAAAAAAAGAAAAAAGGAGATTGCTCAGAAGTTAAAATAGAGAGGGAGAAATGTTTTCTAATTGTCAGCGTGACATTATATAACATTTCCCTACAAATAGGTATAAAATGGCTGCTAATGTACAGGAATTCCTCCCTGTCAGTCTGGCACATCTATTTCTAGTGGACTGCAAATCTCAGCATATGCAATCTGCAAGCCTGAATATGCCTGAGGTGTGACTGTGCGATGAGGGAGAAGGTGGCTCTCATAACATAGTTCTTGCAAATTCAAGGATTATTTTTTTTTCTGTTATCACTTGATAAAGTATTTTTTAGAGGGGAACAATCCATATATGTGACTATGCCTAATCCCCTTTTTTGATTTATGTGGGCTTTTTCATTGTTTAATTGACTTTAGTGCAGGAGATAAATAATAAAAAAATTTTTAAAAAAAGGAAAAATACAGGAAAACATCAAACTTTAAAGATTAGTGGAAATAACTTATAATTCTGTTTCCAACCAATTCTGATTATGGATTAAATATACCATAGTGACTTTAATTTGCACATACTTTTTTTTCTTTATCATTTAGACTTAATCTTAGGATGAGAAGTTATTTGAAGCTACTGAAAGATGACAGAAATTTCAAAACATAGGAAGCAAAAATGAAGCCTATGAACAGCTGTTGCTCTATCCTTCCCTGCCTTTAAAAATTATGAAACATGTACACTCCTGTCAATCTATTAGCATTGCACAGCACAGTGTTCTTTTGGCAGATGTGAAAAAAACAGAAGAAAACAACTGTCTATGCTGAAGCCATATAGAAATATTGAGGAGCAGGTTCAGAACTCCCAGAAAAAAATGGGTGACAGAAACACATAGAAGTATTGGTAAAATTTTTTATTGAAATTACTAGCTAGAGGAAGAAATATCTGTGGAAAATTTCTATAAATGTATCAGCCATAAAGAAGGTAAAACAATGGAAAACCTCACAAATACAGCTTAATACCATTGTACTAAAACCATTTCTTGCTTGTTCAGGATGTAAAACACCTATATACAAGTGAACTATAAACTATAAATCACAAGATTTTTCATGTTGGGATGAAGGAGTATTTTGCTATGCAGTACTGAATTTATTTTGAATTCTTCAGGGCAATTGGAAAGCAAATATGTATAGCAAAAGGCAGACAGGCAAACCATATGTTACAATAGAAGCAGCTGCTGTGAAGGGGAGGATAAACGCATTAATCACTGAAATATAGCTCAATTAAAAAGATTTTTATAAACCATGGAAGATCAGACTACAATACAGAGAATGATTTCTTGATGCCCGAGCAACTGTGCTACTACTGTGGTATGAGAACTGTATATGGCCGGAGGAACTTAATATGATTGGAAGAACCAGGGAGATACTAGGATAAAACACGAGGCAATAGTTACAACAGCAGTATTTTTAATAGCATTTCTCTGCTTCGTATTTATACGTACTTACATTTCTCTGGTCCTTATTTAAATGTACTTTGGATTTTCAAAAATATTTTTTTATTTCCTGCATTCTTTTTTTTTAATACCTTGACCAGGCAGCTGTGAAGAGGAGTACATATGAAAATGATTTGCAGCTACAGCAATTGGTCTAAGAAAACATACTACCTCTCTGCACAAACCTTACCTCACAGGAAATATTTTTCCTGCTTCTTTCATGCAGCTAATGGGATTCATGTTTTTGGCATTTAAGTACAGTTGCTGCTTTAGGATCTGAAACAGCACTATGGCCTGTGCTTGATGGACAGAAGGATGAATTTAGAAATGAACAGAAATCTGTGCAAAACTGCTAATGAGGAAAAAAGATAGGAACACAGCAGCATAATGAGAAGACAAAATATTCTAAAAGTTGACATTTATTTATTTTGTAATAGTTTACAATTATATTAGTTGAGTGAAGTGGTTCTTCTGTGTTCTTGTTACAGAGCAGAGATTATGGTATCTACAATGTATTATAAGGAATAGAAGTGAAGAAAGAAGATCAGGCTTAAAAAGGATTTAGTGTGGTGTAGCAGCGGGTACTCAGGAATGTAAGGTGAGTTCAGGTTGTTTGCACATAAAACCACCAGATCTTCTAGACCTCTAATACTGGCTGTTTAACACGCTCATCATTGAACTTTCATATCATATGCCTACTAATATAAAAGGTAAGGAAAAATGCCCAGTAGCAGATATTCTGTTTACGCTCTTTCTTTCAGGGCTCCTACGTATACTTGATTTTTCATGAGTTCTCTGTAAAGCAGGACACTAGGGTGTCTAAAGGCTACAAATCTTTATTTCAGGTCCTTCTCAAACACTGCTCCCATCTTGTTACACAGACAAACCACTCAATAGGACAGGTTTTCTTTTTGTTACCAACTTATACCATATACAAATTTTTTTTCTTGAGAAGCTGCAGGTTGTTGATTTTTCATAGTCCTCTTCTTCCTCCCAATTTGTTTGATAAACACAATGCAGCAGGAAAGGCAGCCATGGAATCAAATGATGCCATTTGTCAGTTCCCTCCTGGTGTGACGAAGCCAGCAGGAGTATAAAAGCACAAAAGAATGCCTTTAAAAGAAGAGTAATTTTCTTAAATATTGAGAAGTGATTCTCTTAAGATAATACTTGCAATCAGCACCCAGCGTGTGCGGCAGCCACGTTCTGGAAGACAAAATTGGCTGCTTCGGAGAGTTCAGCATAAAGCAGACGGTTGAGGTACTGTAGTTCTCCTACACAAAGTTATTAAAAGAGAAATTCTGTATGCTACTGAAGCTCACCAAATCACATAGTTCTTACATAGAACAGAAAATACTTAAAATCTGCATGTTGCTATTTGAAATTTAAGCTGTGGTCACCAAGCTCATCCATATTAATTAGCATGTATCTTAAGAGAGATACTTTTTTGCAGATCAGCTTGGAAAGTAGAACACTTTCAGAGGCATAGAAATGACTAAGAACAAAATAAACTAAGGAAGAAATGAATGAGAGAGATGGGGGAAAGACCAGAATAAAATACTGTGATAATTAGAATTTTTATTTGTAGAAGAAAAAAACAAAACATTGCATCAGAATTATGGTTGCGGTTATGAAATAGATACTGGAAGAACATGTGAAAGCTACCGAGCTATTGATGCAATATACTTTATTAGACTAGTGCTGGCAATGGTCAGCATTATACGTACAGAGATGATCCCCGTACTGATCACCTCTGGCAGTCAGTTTTTAATGGAATTTAGGGTGCAGTATTATTCCTGAGATTGCTATTTAGAACCCAAGGTAGAGCAGTATCCCCAAGGCTGCACATTTCCTGTGCTCAAAAACTAGATTAACTGTTTCTAGCTATTCTAGCACTGTCAATGCTATTTGTTATTACAGACACATAAACTGAAGTTTATTTCGTTTAAAATCCTGAATCTCTCAACATTTTGTCCTCTCTTTTCATAAGACACATTCTTTTTATGCTCTGATTTTGAATGGAAGCCATCAAAAATTTTTAAATGGCTGAAACATTTCCATTTATGTACACCATTGTAGATTTTTGTTATAAAAAACAGACAAAGTGAATCTCAACCATTAATTTATCAAAAGGTGTTACTTTTGGTGAAAGTGATGGTGGTAGAAGCACTGTGCTGAATACAGATTGCTAGGTGGGAATAAACGTGCTTCACATAGGCCCCACTGGAAATTAACCTCATATGCCATTCAGATTAGATGAATAGCATGGCTAGAGATTGCTTATTTTGTCATGATAAAATTAATACAGATTTTAAAATAAAGATTATGCTCTGGAATTAATATGACAGTTTATGATTGCTTAAATGAAGTGAAACACATAGGCACTTCATTTACTATGCAAAAATTGCATACTTTTTCATAAGTGGACCTCTCTAAAGAAAATAATAAGCTTCATGATGTCAGTGAACAGGAACAATTTCATTTATGTCTAAATAAATAGATGATAAGTATTTAGCATTTTTCCTGAAGTTATAGCCTCTTTTCCAGTTGAGGTTTTTTTTTTTTTAAATGTTCATAACATAGTATTCTGTCATCTGACAACAGGATCAGCAGGGAAATAGCTACTTCTTTGGAGTAACTGCCTCTTCGTATAAGGTGCAATGATCAAGTTTTGATGCAGTTTCTTCTTGGTCTCCCAGCACTAGCATTACCTGGTCATTGCTCTGCCTGGTCTATATTTTAACTCTTGCTTTATGGGACATTTACAGAGTTGATCTTATCACAGTTACCAGGAAAAAAAAAATCTCTACCACAATGACAGAAATGAGGGGAGGGGATAAACAGATATGTGTTACTTTAGAAGCAATGACAGGTTTAGCATTGCTTGCTATCCATCTACTTAATGATCTACCAACTCCTATGTGGTGCTGCACCACATTTTTTTCCATTATGACAGCATAGCTATTTGTATGGTTATATGGTGAAAAATCAAGAAAGTGATTCACTGAAAATTACCCCCCCATTTCTCTTCCCTTTTTTCCCCTACACAAAATTTTTAGTCAGATCAGTTCTCAGCCCAGCTCCACGTGTGACAGCATGAAACACTTGTACTGGCACACAGAAAAGGAGTACGATCTCCATTGAATCGTCTAACATTGCCAAGGAGCTTCCTTCTTTCACCATGGGAAAAACTGCTGTCTTAGTTGTATGAGAAAGCTTCTCATATCTAATAGTATTAGGCTACAGTCTTTCTAGTTGAAAGTTCAGATACTAGAAACCAGAACTTAAAAAAAAAAAAAAAAAGAAAAAAAAAGGTGCCATTTCAAAATGAAGTCATGTAATAACTATGTTGACCTCTGCTGCTCTACTGATATAATCATACTCTTTTTATGAATACAGTAAGTATACTTCTGAGCTATTTTTAATTTTCCTAATTTATTTATTTACATTTCCAACCTGTTCATGAGTCATAATTTCAGTAAGTATATATCTAAATTACTGTTGATATTAAATACATATCTCTCTAGGAAAAAGGAACAGTGCTTACTTACAAAAGTGTAGTTAAGTGGCTAAATTAGCAGTATACTGTGGAATAGCATTTTTAGACCTAAAATAAACATGTAATTTTAATTTAAAATCCTTAAGTATATGGGATAAAAATCCTCTCTCAGAGAAGTAAAACCATTGTTCTTATCTGGCCTCTGTGACAATATTCAAGATGGTACTGAATAAAAATTTGAACTAAGAGTGATAAATCATTTTCCTTTTTTTTTTTTTTTTCCCTTCTGTACCTATCCAGTTTTTAACAAAGACTTTGTTTATACAGTAACAATTAGACATTTGTTTCTGTCATCTGAGGGAAAAAAAAAAAAAAATCTATTTATTGATTAGCCTAAGACTTGTATTTTAGGCAGTATTACCATTCTATGCATTCAGATGCCAGTTGCTTCCAGCCATCCTTTGTATGATCTGTTATTATTCAGGAGTGGTGTGTCCTAAGGACAGTAGAGTGCAACTGTGTTTTTTTCTTAGCTATAATGTGATAAGCATTAATGCTAGAATTTAGCAACTCCAATAACAAAAATGGCCTCTTACTTGCAGCAGGGGTCCTATTGCCAAGTGATTATATCAGTAGGTTTCACAGCTTCTGTCACATTCAGCCTATTGGTTGTTTGGTTTGTAAATACAAACACTGCCACAAATTCAGAACATTTTCAATCTAAACAGGGATAAAGTATGACAGATGGATATAGAACACAGATGGAAGGAGGGAGTATAAAGTCTTCATTGCCACAATCCATATCACACTTATTATGAAGAAAAAAATAGCTCTATTTCTGAAGCTCCCATAAATATTTTTTGAACTTGGAACTCTCATAAATCAGGTGCTGATGAATTGCTCAGCAACTTCTGCCCTTTAGGCAGTCAACTGTCCCACTGTCCCTATTTTTATCCTTTTGTTTTTCTTTTTCACCCATGACAATCAGTTCTAAGTGTCACAGACATCATCTTCTTTTCATTCACCAANTTTCTATTCGAGCTTATCTAATTCAACACTACGAAGCTTTGAGAACAAAAAGAAATACAGCATATACTTATATACATTTTTGTGTACGTATACTAACAAGAACAGCCCCATATATATATTTCATATATGTGTGTGTGTTTACACACTCCCCCATACACATAAAGATTTCATGGTAGAAACAAAGCAGTTGGAAAGGCTTACTCATGAAGCGGGACTGAATCATAAAATATTCAATAGATCCAGGCTGTTTTTCCAATTTTCTGCAAAACAATTATTGCCAGATATAATGAATGCTCTCTTCAAAGACTGATAAGGATTACATCTAAATGATTTTACATCTTCATAAATTCTAAAGCACGTATGAAAATGACAATATTCAGCACGTAGCATTTGTTGAGATTTATTAAAATTATTTTGAAATGTATCCAAGCTCAAGCCCAGCTAGGTTTAAGAAGCAAGTTATGATTAAAGAGCTTTGCTCAGAAAACTTGACAAAAGGGGACACTCATACAAAAGATGAGAGAAAGCATTACATCAGCATAGGTCATCCTTTTCTTTTTTGTTAAGTCTCCATCCATTATGCTCCTTTTTCTGTTTCAGGGTTGTACAGGTGAAAAATAAAACATAAAGATAAAAGCAAAACATTTTCAATTCTAAAAGCCTTTTTATTGTTAATTTTTTTGGGGGCGGTGGGGAGATGGGAGGGCTGGAACTCAGTGTAGTTGATGGGTTTTAACCCAAATCAATTTCTGCAAGTATTTATTTTAGTCAGAGCTAAATCTTCTATCACTGCTTTAGTTAACTTTTTTGTGGACATTTAATCAGTCAAAGATTTATGAAATACTGCAGAAAATACGAAAGAAATCCTAGGAATTTCTGAAAATTGAACTGTTAGAGCAAGAGTTTATAAATCTACAGAAATCTATAAAGTTTCACCTATTACCAACCGTAATTACAACTGCGAAATTCTGAAGGATGAGAATGCAAGACTATAATAAAACTTACTATTTACAAGCTTTTATGATATTGTATTACTTGAGGAACTGATTCACCACCAATTATAACCTGGAATGTTAACATTATCTATGGAAAATGTATATAAAATTCTACAGAATTATTCATACAGTTACAGCGACTATCAAAAATGTCAAGGAAAAGGACAGTCATATCTGGTTGGGTGTTTTGTTTGGGTTTTTTTACACTTAGGGTTAAATACTCTTATCAATGACCATAAAGAAACAAATGATCAACCAAACAAAAACTCATAGGACTAAATATTAAATTGCGCTAACTAGACACCTAAGTTTTTCCTTCATATTTTTACTCTAGATAATACAGAAGTTGAAGTTTGCAACAGTTTATCACTTCCTCCCAAACACAAGCATGTATCCAATCATATGTACAGCCCAAGGGGGAAGGTAAAGAGAATGTGCTGAAATTTAGGGAAAAAACCCAATACTGGTAAAGGGAAGGACAAGCGAATATGAAAATGCCTTTGAAAATGGCATTGCTTGCAGCGTAAAAAGAAAAGGGCAGATGAGGAAACTTGGTAGAAAATTCTATTTATCCCTCAGCACAAATACCTTTATATTAAGTCTGCTGATATTCTACTCAGGTTTTTCCTAATCAGATTAGCAAAAACATAAAAGCATCTTGAAAACAGTTGTAGAGATGTCTGCTTGTTTGTATCTGCCTCTGGCCTGTGGACATGCTTCTCTTCCCTTATCACACAAAAGTGCTGTAATCTAAATCGATTATCTTAACAAACCTTCTAAATACACATATTCCGTAAATAAAACAATGGTATATTAACTCTTTTTTTCTAAAACTGTCATATTTGTATTTACTATGCCTTTACTGACTGTTTTAACATATGTAATATTTCTATAGTCACTCACCCCCCATCATAAAGTATATAAAACATTAACAGTTTTCAAGAACAAATGATTTGTTAACATGCTGTCAGCCTATGATAATGTCAGGTCATAAAAGAAGATGTGATCTCCTTCAGTAACACTTCCCAGTTTACAATAAATGGATACATAGAATATCCATTCATATAAATGAATATATTTATCTTAAAGCAAGATAAATGACAATCATCCCCTCTCCTGTTTATAATTCCATTATTTCATTTGAAAGTAAAAAACTCATTGCCGATTTCTCAAAACCACACAATTTCTAACCAATACTGTGATTCAGGATGTTTGCTTATTATTGTTATGTCTGTTATTTTCCTTTTTATTATTATCTATTATTTTTCTGATACTGCAGAGCTCCATTTATTTCCTGTAAAAAAATAAGCACCTTCATACCTTCCCTCACTTCCCAAGTTAAGGCAGCTATGCAAGTCAGTATTGTTTACTCCAAAATCCTGGAAAATGTGGTTTTAAAAATTGAACACAAGAGGCCCCAGCTCAGAACGTACTTTTGAGATATGATCCATTACAACATGAACATATGTTTTTTCCTTCTCTCAGGGGTTCTTCTGAAAGTCCCTTGGCTTAAATTCTAGAAATCAGAACGGTTCGGATTCTGCATAAGTTAAATCTTATCCCGAATACACAAACAATATAATATGAAGTGATGGAAATATAATTACTAGCATTCATTTGCTAAAGCTATCATTTTCTTTTATATTTCTGCAGCTGGTTTAACTTTGATTGCTTCTGTGCTTTCTCCTAGTATATCCTCTGCATGATGATTTGTCCAAACTGATGAACGTTCCCTATTTAACTGATATAATTGTTTTTATCTTAGAGGTTTTTAGCAATTTATAGACATTTTCTCCTTAAGGTAAGTTGCACTTTACAAGTGTATATATATATATAAGAATAAAGAAGGGGAGAAAGGTACCTGCATAACACCTGATCAAGTGCTTCCTCAGAAAAATTCAGTGGCTTGATCCATTTTTGGTATGCACAGCACTTAACTTCCTCCCCTTTCCACTCTTTTGGCCTGGTTATTTTGAATTTGAGATAACATTTTGAATTTTTAAAGTATAATAATAGTGTAATAGTTTTGCTTTATTAGTGTTTGATTTACTAGTTTCTTCTTGCTTTTTGATAATCATTCATCTGATAGCAAGTACAAATAAACATCATTACTGTTTCAATCATTTGTTTATTATTTTCTGCTATTTCTTGCTAAGTTTTTGGTTGTTTCAATTTAGCTTTCATTAGTGTATGTTCAAATGCAATATTGATTGATTCCTCGTGAGGACAGATTCTGTGGTCCTCATATCAGATATTTATTTTATATGTGCTGTGAGATATTATTACATTCAATGCTTCTGCTATGTAGTAGAACCTAGTCAGTTCACATGGTTCAGTTACGATACATGAAGTTGAAGAATGCATCAGGGCCAATATATCTCTATCCAAAAGAAGGCTCCTTCAAGAAAAGCAATAAAAGACTTAACAGCCTATTGGATTTTTATGAAGGGGAAAAATGGAAGACAGGGGTAAAAAAAATCAGCCTTATTAACCTGGAGCAAAATCTCTTAGCTGTCAAAGGATAATCCTGAGATGCCTACCACATCTTAATTAAACACAACATGGGCTGATAAAATGCAGAGAACCTACCTTAAACTCCCTGCTGTACAGTGAATTTCTGCCTAGACATTGAAGACTATTTTGAATTCTCTGCAGCTTGCAAATTGTACTGAACAGTTGTCAGATTTCTGCATAATGCATTTCAGTCAAAACTTGAGAAGTAAGCAGCTCATTTGTAAGTGTTTTGCAGGAGATGCTTTCCTGACAAGAATAAAATGTTAAGTGGTAATCTGTGCTTTTATAGTGTTTTATTATAAACTATATCAAAACATACTTTTCGGAAAAAAAGATGATACAACCTTCAGAAGAAACACTGGTCCATCTTCACTTAATAGGCTGATCATTAGTAATTTCATTTTTTTTAAAATCCAAACTTGATGCTACGTATCAGTGTTACGTAATTAACATTCTAATCTCGTTACCAGAAAATACTGTTATTTTGATGCAAGATTTATCCTTCCACAGCATTTGATGGGGAATATATTTGTAAGAAATATGACCTGTGTTTTGACAATCACTGTGTATTACAGTTTAGTACCATGAGGTTTTGTTTCTTTCCTAGTAAGAATGTAGACAGAAAACTTGGTAAAAATCTGCAGCCACTCAGGTACTTAATTTAGATCACAATCCACTCCTTGCTTAACAATCTTTTCCCTTCCAATGCAGCATGTTCTATTTCTACACTTTGTACTAATTGTATAACACCACACATAAATCCATTTTAGTCATATAAACCTGAAAAAAGTTTTGTGATGGACTTGAGATATTTTTCATTTAAGACTGCAATGTGAAGAAACTGAACAGGAAATGACTATGACAAGAACATCGTATAGCTGTGTGCATTTCAAAGTACCATGTGTCATGTACAGACAACAAATACCCAGCAAATACATTTGGCTTTTTGATGCAAGGCTCACTTCAAAAAATGTGTTTTCCACTACTGGAATATTCAGTAAAATATGTAATCTCTGAACAATTCTTACTAACAATGGTGCATGCAAAGGATAATATTCATAGGTGTGCATGAGATACCTGAATATAGAAAATACTTCACAAATACTTACAGCAGATGCTATAAAGCCCAAGAAGCTAAGTAAAGCGTTTATCTCAGTATCTCTGGAGCAACAGCCATTTTTGCCACCATGAATTTGGCTGCAACCCAATCAAACTGATGGAGTTGAAGGTTACAAAAGAAAAAGACTAATGTAGGCTTCAATGTACATCAATTTGGGGTGGTTTACTCCTGAGTTTGTCTACCTGCTTTAATGTTGTTCAGTAATGCATGTGCAATAAGAATATACTTCCTTTATATTCTTTATGTGCTCTCAGTGGCCTATTTCTACATATATTTCAATAAGTAAAAATAACGATCTTCCACATAATAATCATTCCAAGGTAAAGGGTTATACAAACACAATGCCTATTAACACATAGTATAACTATTATTTAAATCCATAAATATGAAGGGAGGAAATGTGTAATGTCCCACACTGAGAACAAAATATGTTATGCGTGGTCTGTGCATTTCTTGGCCACAAAAGCAGGTTTCAGGAAGTGCATTCCTCTGCTACATAGGAATATATTTTAGAAATATTCTAGTGTTTAAAAACATCTTAGGGTGTAGTAATCTATGATATCAGATATAAACTCCAATTTACTGACATCATGTAAGCTTCTATTTGGAATACTATTTTAAAATCACAACATGCAGTGCTATATCAACTGGAGTGCCAAAAAGTAACTGATTTTCTTGAAGGAAATATATTGTTTGATTTCAACAGTCAGATTATTTGGCATACAGTTCATACATTCATTTCATTAATCATCAAGTATGCTAGCTACAGATTAAGACCACTTCATGCTGGCATTTGATTGCGTGAAGTTGATAGCTACTCTTTGTCATTTTGCTTTTGCAGGAAGCAATCAAACAAAAGTCTAAAACCTTTCATTTCTGTTCCCTAAAATGTATTGGAAACAAGGCCAAAACTGTTTAGGTTTCCCATTTAACTTCTGAAGACCTGAAAACTAAGTACAAATTTGAACCTGACCAATAGCATGTAAGACATCTTCCTGCTTTGAGGACTGCTGTTGTTCAGCAGTGATCTTCCATTCAGTGCTCATCTCTAGAGCACTTGACAGGGATTTGCTGTTTGCTCACCTGAGCACACAGCTTCTCTAGCATTCAAACTGCTAAATTTCATTAAGAAAAATTAAGTACACCTTAAGGATATTCCTGATTTACTTTACTATATCTGCAATAGCTGGATATCCCACAGAAACTACATACAAGTACTAAGAGGAAGAATGAGGATGATGATGAAGGGTAAAAGGAAGCTTTCTATGAAAAAAAGAAAAAAAAAAAGAAAAAAAAAGCTTTCTATGAAAGCTATGTTATTCTGAAAAGGTTTGGGAATCCCTTCCTGCAAAACTAAGTTAAAGCCCAGAGATTAACTTGCAGTATATTCAACTACTTAAAAAACACTCCCCCGTGCAGCAACAATGTGAAATACAAATCTGGCTACATTCCATATGCAAGTCCCAAGGAAACATATTCTTGGGGGACACTCTCAGCAGCATTTTACAAACCCAGTGCCAGGCCAAAACCCCACTGTTCTAGCTTCAGGAAGCTATCATGAACGATGCTGAATTTAATCATTGCACTAATCCAATTATCCACCTAAAAAACGAGGATAACAATTGTGAGTGGGGTTTTCCCGAGTATGTAAGTGATTGAAAAATCAATGGGACTTTTTCTCTTAAGTCACTTAAGACCAGATATTAATGGTATTTATGTGTCTGGAGATCAAGACAGACACCTGATGGGACTTTCATAACACCTACCTCCCACTGAAAGCTCATCCTCTTATCTTGCTTATACGGGCTATTAGAAAGTTTAATTAATGAGTGATTGAAGTGCTTTGTATAGTGTTCCATGATCCTTAGGAGAGATGCATGTAACCTGAAAGCATTTTCATTCAGTCCTCTGGAATGATAAGTCAAGTACTTAAAAGTACTGGTGATTACTTTATCAGGAAATGAAACAGAGCCTGGTAACTCTTTTCCTGCAAGCATTCCAACAGCCCTTGCATTGTAGAAACAAGTATTATCTCCTCTGCTCTCCTTCCTAAAAGCATAAGAACTTAATTATTTTTTAACAATCAGTAACAGGAAACAATGTTTAGATTTCTTCAGATATTTCACGTCAACTCCTATCACGCCCATTATGTTGGATTCTAGTATTCACATAAGAATCAGCAAATAAAACTACAAAAGTTAATTATAATATGGAAGCAGGGCAAGTTAGAATATAGTCCATACAATGAGACGTAGTATCATGAATAGATATATTATCCACATAGAGTCTGGAACACACAACTAAAGCCTCTAGTCCAAAATACAAAAATGCCTAATGATAATATGTAGAATCCATAGTCACATATTTCCAAAATGTATGTCAGTAGAGGAAATTAATATTATATCTAGCAAAAAGATACAGGGAAGATAAACCCAGAAGTTAAGGCTGGAGCTTCACTATCTGATGCAACCTATGTTAAAGCTCTTCAAAACAAAACAGAATAATTGTCTTAAAGTTGAAAGGTACCATGATTTAAAATAGTAACAAATATTGAAAGGTGAAAAAAACTTCGCTATTTTTAAAAATGTCTATCAGAGCAAGATTTATCTTCAAAGGCTCCCTTATATGTTCTTCAAAAAACATTTTAAATTACAGCATATACACTAGATAGCTAGATTTCCTTGCTCATTCAAGAAAGTATGTCAAGAAAGTTACAGGCTGCAGGCAATGAGACTGCCTAAAAATTTGCACTATCAGCACTAGTGCAGAATGTGCTCTCAGTGAGAGACTTAACTGTCCTGCTGCAGAACAGAGCAATTCTCCTTTGCATTGGATAAATAAATACTTTGATACAGTCCTTCTCACGATATATAAAACATCACATAGGTTGAAACTGCAGTTCAGTTAAGGGACACTGGATATTTTTAGAATTCTGCCTCTTAATGTGGGAACGACACGGCATATTTCAGGAGGAAATTTCCAAGGTGGTTTGAAAGGAAGAAAAAAAAAAAAAAAAGTTGTCTGGCCTTCATGATAATACAAAGCCAAACGTGCATTAAGGGAAGCAATAATTTTTTTACAGTGTAGGAAGTCCTTTCACACGAGTTACAATCTTCTTATTTGTATTTAATTGTACAAAAATCTTGCACATAACAAAATATGATTCTTCAAAAATGGCAAGCCTGTCAGGCATTTGATAAAGTAGTACAAAAAGTAAAATTATTTTGGCTGACTTATCTATGGTGTAGTTGTTAAAGGACTAATTTGACACATGATGTGCAAGCCAAACCAGTTCTGCTTCAGATATATAGACTTAGCATAGGGCAACAGCCTGTTCAATTCAATAAAGATTATTTAAAGAGGAAAAGGAGAATAGGTACTTACATGCTTTACATATTGAATTTACAGTAAGAGTACTAGTCAAACTAACAGCAAAGGTACAGTCCAGTTAACCCCTTCCTCTCTGACAAACCTCCCTTAAACATGTTTTACTTTTTTCTGTTTGAGCCTTATGGAACAGTGCATGTGCTCAAGTCCTATGTAGTGAGGAAGCCCAATTTTTTTCTCATGGTGCACATACGCACATTTATTTCAGAATGAAATGTGCATCCCAGAATAGAATATAAGTCTCATGAGGATATGATTTTGGTGAATCAACAGGTCATTTGATATATTCCTTTGCCCTACAACAGCACCAAACACAGTGAATAAGAACACTGATGTTTAATTTAAAAAATAGTAAAATGGACTGTGAAACTTGTTGTTTCATAAAAAAAAAAATTGCTTTACAGTTTGAAACTATATTGCCACCTGCTATCTCTAACAAAAATCAGGAGACAGGTCCAGTTGGCTGCAGAATAATAGAAACCTAATAATTTGGGAAATCGATTGTGAAGCAGGGGATGAAATACAAATTTGTAAATTGTGAAGAATGATTTAGTGCCCACTCTCCCTTTTTTTTTGCTTGGCCATGATCGGTCCAGAAAAAATTACATGACTGAATGAGAAGGAAGTTACCAGTGAAGATTGTGTAGGTAGCCATGCACTGCTCACCATAAAACAACATTCTCTTGCAGCTCTTGCCACATAGTGACCAGATATCCCTTGTTTCATCCCAGTTGTGTGTAAAAGTCATGAAAGCAAAGAGCTGCTTATTACAGACGCAGTATTTTGAGAGAGATTGTGGATACTACAAGCTGACTAGGAAGAACAAAATGCTTCAGTCTTTTGTAATGCCTTTAGCAAAGAGATGACAGTCTACAGCAAACGAGGATTTAGTCTCTCCATGGGAATTCTACATTTCAATGAATTATGTTCTGGGAGAAGCAGAATGGTGAAAGAAACAGAGTAAGGTTAAGGGCTTTTTAACACCTTACTTTGAGTGTTTTGAGGGAACTAAACAGCAGGGGAGTTGGAAAGGACCATAGAGATCATCTAGTCCAACTCTAAAAATTCAGTGAAATTCAGTGAAAATTCAGTGAAACAGAACATAAGTTAATTGGTATATAAGCACTGTTAAATTAATTAGAAGGTATTATGAATACCAACAGAGAACCACCCCTATGTATATGGTACCTTTTGCCAGACAAAAGGCTATGAAGCAATATGTGAAAAAAAGTAATAATTTTGCCTGATGACCAACATGTTAATTTTATATAAAGACAAACAAAGCAGTTCCAATAGTTTGGCAGAAAGCAGATTTTGTATATACATTGAACTCAGCCTCATTATCTGTTTCTCTATTACTGCTTGGTTGGTTTCTTTTGTGATCTCAAAAGGGCAAAACTTCTATTACTGTCAGCTGGCGTGAGCACTATAGGATCCACCCCTATGTATATGGTACCTTTTGCCAGACAAAATTAACTACATCTAGAAGCAACACTATTCAAGACAAGTCTTAAGGTCTTAACCTCCTTTGAAATAAAGGATTTCAGTAAGCATGTGGCATTAAGCATAAGCTTAAACGCCGACTTGAATACTAAAATATATAAATGGTCTCTGGAGCATTTTATTGAATCTGACCACGCTCTTTAACACAGCTAAATCCTCCTTATGCAAGTCAAAGATGCTTTTCCTAAGAGGCAAAAACGTGGATTCATTTAATTTGCACGTTTACGTGTCCTGTTATTCAAGAAAGTATACCTACAGAACAACAGGCTGGAGGGTGCTTGACATTCAGCTCCTAAAACGCTTCTCAAAGACCATCGCAAACGGACCACAAATACCCACCACCNTTGTTTGCTTGAAGATAAGTGTTATTTTGGACATCAGTCTTTATATTAGATTTTCTCAAATTAATCCATGGAAGAAGGAGAAGCATTTTGGTACTTTACACTCATACACCTTGCCAACTTTTCCTCTTCTTTTAAAAATCTTACAATGGAATCATAGAATCAGAATCATCTAGGTTGGAAGGGACCTTTCAGTTCATCGAGTCCAGCCATCAAACCAACACTGCCAAAACCACCACTAAACCATGTCCCTCAGCACCACACCTACCCAACTTATAAATACCTCCAGGGACAGCAATTCCACCGCTTCTCTGGACAGCCTGTTCCAATGTGTGACAACCCTCTCAGTGAAGAAATTTTTCCTAATATCCAATGTGGACTGCTTTGTATGGAAGCACAATTAAAGACAGTTTTCTGAATACAGCCGCTCTCTGGCCTTCAGGGAGACTTGCTTAACACTTTGTGTAGCACAGTTTATATTGCTGGATTATTAAATTCTTGAGGCAGGCATGTTGCTGTCTATAACAATATGCACAGCAATACACATGGCATATAACAATATACATGGCACCTTCAGGGTGAAGATTTACTTTGTAGCATGCAAATTCAAATTTTCAAGTGTCAATAATAAAAAAATATCCTCTTTTAGACATGTTGATCTCTTAGTAATAACTTCTCGTAAGTATAGTGTTATAATTAATTACATTTGTCTTTGTTATTAATGTAAAAATCTTACAATTATCAGATTACTTAATAATTCAGATTCCCCTCTCTGTCTTTCATTTTGCAGTGATGGACTGAAGCTTGAAACTGAAGTGCTGGATGGAAAGCCTAGGCTGATTTTAGCCACTTCTGGTAATTTTTTCAATCATTCCTCTCAAGTAATCTTTAGATCTTCTGGAAGTTAAACCTAAGATCTAATCAACATGAAGTACAGCTTTATTGAAATATTTTCCAGATTAGGAACAATATTTTTTGCATTGTTATTTACAAGTCCTCTTACCAGCTCAGTTCTGAACAGTAGTTTGATAATAATATTCTTCTGAATAGTCTGTCCACTGGTGAACAGCTGGGAAATAACCTTGGCTCTTAACAGTTTGCCTCTCTAATTCATTAAAAAAAATTAAGTACTATTATATATTGACTGGCACAACCTGATAATTTCTGTAACTTTATAGCAGTTTACGAAGTAAAAAGAAGCCTCATGACTCTCTGCTTAATTTACACAGAATTACATCATTACACTTACATTTCTGACTTTAAAGCAGCTTTAGTATTTGGCAGTTGACCAAATTTTCAATAATTTTCAATAAGGAGTTTATTTAGGCCAGATCTCACTACTACCATCTGAGACAGACTTTTCCAGTATATGTTCATAATTAAGCATTAATAAATTCTGGATTTGTGATTTGTCAGACATATGTTTCTATACAAGCACAAGTCCACTTTCCCTAACGCTGTACATAGCAGGCAGGGTACAGGAATTCTTAGTTTAATGCCCTCTAAATTATATTTCATTTTCTGCGTTTACCAGACAGCTCTCTAATGAGGCGTTACGGGGTATTTTGAGTCAGTAAGGAATACCAGTCTACTGGAAACAAAACCTTGCCAAATCTCTGACACAGCAATGCTACAGCTTTCACTTTTTACAACCACAGTTTGCATCATTGGCTGGATAGTGCCAGTGTCCTTTCCAGAGTGCTCAAAGATAAAGCATTACCTTTGACTTTGAACTAGCCTGGAACAAGCACTCTTCTCCAGGAATTAACACGTTTATGCAACTGATATAAACAGCACATACTTGGATTGAATTGTTTCAAAAACTGCATCAAATTATATTACTTCTGAATTTCAGTTTTCTGCACTGTCAAATACTGCTCACAGTCTTAAGGATTTCTGTAGTAGCTTAAACTACTACTGAAGATGGTTTTTCAGCCAACCCATGAGCAGCATTTTATGTATCTCCTCACTGTGATTGCAAAGACCCTATTTATGTTTCTTTCTCCTTACCAACAAGAAGTTGGGTTTGCATAGCACATAGAATCCCCCTTTATTTTATTTCTGAACAGCCAGAAAGAACTCAAAAAGCAACCTTTACCTACTCAGAGGAGTGTTGAGAACCCACTGATAAACACAACCACACAACACCCTTACTACTGGTTCACTCTCAGGATGGTTTAGGCTTTAATGCTTGTCTCCGCAGAACAACAATTCAGCATACTCCCAAGTTTTAAAATGTTCATCTAGGTTGGAAGCTATTCTTAAAGTCTGCAAAAGCCCACTATTAACAGTGTCTTTAATTGATAACGCAAAAAAAAGGTCTAGGTACTACCAGTGCAACAACCGCTTCCAGAGCAGTAATTGCATAGTGCAGCTGAAGAAGCCTTGTTTCCAACAGATGTGTTCCACTAAAATATCATTCCTACTATATTTTCTCCCTTTTCCATTAGCCACGTGTACAGGATTTCTTATGTCGAGTACCACATTCCCTCTATTAATCAATATTATAATATTCTTAAAAAGTATAATATTAAACATAGTACTTAATATTCTTTTTGAGACCACTACACCTCTATGCATCCTCTAGGATTTGTGTTAAAAACCAAGGAGTATTTCAGGGGATAGGTAAGGGGCACAATAATGGATGGTGTGATTATGCAAGTATTGTTTCTTTAGGCTGTCAGCGATAGAGACAGATAATGTCATGTAGTAAGATTCAGGGACTATCCTGGAAGGATGTGACACAGTAAATTAAAAAATAACAATAAGTAAACAATTGAAAACAAGCCATTACCTCAGGGCTGTAGGAAACAGAATGAATAGCAGAGGAGGATCGGACTGGCACAATAATTTTATTAGATCTATGTAAAACTAGAAATAATTACTAGAATATATTTGCTTTTTTTCCAACATGCTTTTGAAGTATGTATACTGAAATTTAAAAAAAAAAAAAAAAAGTAAAATAATACAGTTGGGGCAGATGTTACAGGAAAACTCCCCCCTACCTTACAGTTTACTAATTTCTCAAGATTGTTTTTCAGGAGGAAGTTGTTATTAAATACTTCTCTCATATGTTTGTGTTTGTTTTCCAAAAGATAAATCAAAGCCTGCAGTGAAGGTGAGTGGAAAAATTGTTTTTTTGGTTAGAGCACACAAATTAATTAGTTATTTTTTAACACAGAAATTTAGGAACACATTTGAACTGTCTAAATTCTTGTAATCGATATTTATGAAAGATAAATATGTACATATTAGACCCTTCCAACTTGGGATATTCTATGATTCTGATTTCTCAAGTTCATAATAGCTGTTAAAAAGGATGAATTTCAAGTTTAATGACTACTTTTACTTTTGCAAAATGCTTTAGTTTACTTTGCCAAGAAGTTACAGCACTACAGGGAATCATCTAAATCAGAACTTTCAGAGACCTTAAGGGGATTCTGGTAAAATAGGGATCTGAAGTGTGTTTAAGTTCCAGTTCAGTGATAACAGGTTGCCTCTGTCTCAAGTAAACTGGAATGCACTGGGTTGGGGAAGGAAAGAGACCAGAAAAGGGTCTCAATACATGGGAGATAATTATAAGTGTACATCAAGGACCTTGAAAATGATAAAACTTTAGTACAGAACAGAAAAATCAAAATTGAAACAATACTGGCTGTGTGGTGAAAACGTGCCTGTTTAAAGCCAGGCTGCAGAAACACTAAGAAAAGCAGAAATAATGTTTATTAATTCTTTCAAATGTCATGCTACATAAAGTTATTTTTCATACTGTTATTTTTAAATAGTTAAATTTAGGAGCTGTATTCTCTTCCAAGGTATTCCTAGTACTTATGAAGATATTTCCTTAGTTTATACTGTTAGTGTCTATTGATGTAATAGAGCAGAAAAATGACATTTACTTGTTGCTTCAATCTTGCTTCTGTTTGTTACCCATGCAAATTTATTTCCTTATTTAATATATGGTGAAATCTTCTTGCTTTAACAGATGGGTAATAAAGCCAGAGCACCTAAACAGGCACTGAGAATAAGGCACACTGGGCATGTTCTGAGGTCGGCACAAAATGCTTGTATCAAGCATGAAGATTTAACAAAACCAAGGAGTGAATCAAGCTTGTCAATGGCAAAAGGCGAAAAACTGCAAGTTATTAAACACTCCTCACACGAAGCTGCAACTAAAGATCACTCTTTGATTTTCCAGAGAGATAGCACAAACAGATATCCTGATTCAGAGAATCCTAATGTTGTTAAAAAATGTAAACAGAAACCTCAAAACCCACGTTTATCAGCTGAAGACCTAAGAAGTTTGGTGTGTTTAACACAAGAACAGCTTCAACAGATTTTGATGACTGTAAAAGAAGGAACCAGAAATATCTCTGAGACTCATAATGAAAAGCAAGAGGAAACGGGTAAGATAGTAATAGTCGAATAATTTAGCTTCATAGAAACAGAGCAAAACGTTAAGCTTTAACTTTGAGTTCATAATTTTAAGTCTTATTTGCAGTGAAGAGATGTTACTCTTATGTTGAATGGTCTCAGAGAAAATACTGTTTGCTATTATGGGTGTGAAATTGCCTGTTACTGTTAGGAATCGAGCATTTGATAATTTTAACAGTAAAAGCTAAGGAATGCTTGTGAGTATTCCAAAACACCAAGCAATTCTGTCGATATTTCATGCAAAAAAAGGAACTATTTTACATTGGGAGAAAAAACAGAACTGCACTGTACCATTACCATTAGGAGTTTGAAAAAAAGGAATACCTTAGAGACAGGCCTTTCTGATTTTGTGAAGAGCTTAGGTCTTGCTATATGTCTCAAGAGCAGTAATGCCATTTTCCTCTGGCCCAAGATGTACGTGTATCTTTTTGCCTAACTGTAGTAGTACTGTGAGTAGTGCTTTTATTTCAGTTCTTCTACTAAGAAGCATAAGAACTATTGCGTATATCCTCATATTACATCTTTACTCCTGTTTGTGCATCTATGGAGGTGGTCAGCTCTTTGCCACCAAGAACAAGACACGCTGCAGTTCAGTATTTAAGAGTCCCAAAGTCTGAGCTCTTAGCTGAGAACAGTGTTTACTGCAAGTCTAGCATTCTAAAATAACCTTAAACGCTGAAACTTAAGGTGCCTTAACTATACAAGCAGGGCTGAAAACAGTTTCATTAAATAGTGGGGAATTTGCAGATTTCTGCTATTCTTAAAGAATTTACTCAATGCTGAAGAAATTTTAATGGTCATATATATGTATTTGTGTATATTTTTATATTCTACCATAGCTACTAATGAGGTGTCAGAGGAAAACATTATCGTGTTGCTCCAAAAAGCTTGTGAAGTTTCACCTGTTCCAGAGGAAGTTAACTCTGATTCAAGCAGGAAACAAGAAGCACATCCACAGCCAGGACAGAAAGTTATGTACGTAGATCCATGGTGTTGTCTACAAAAATTTTATCTCCAGTAAGGATTCATACTGTAATTCTTAATCACAGTAAGAATATTTATAAATGTTGATTAAAAAGTTATCCTTTAAAATTAACTAGTTTTTTAGGTAAGACTATTTTTTTCCCCTCTGTTTTTTCTAGAAAGGATTCGTGGAAACCTGCTGACATGTTTAGTACCTTGGGTGAACGAGAAGGGGAGAAAGCCTTATTAGAATTTAGAAAGACCCAATGGAAAAAGGAATTAGGTACTTATGATATACAGCATATATGTCTGATCAATTTACTACACTCAGAATGCCAAGAAACTGTGTCTCTTACGCTCTTTTAAATTTACTTCTATCAGTGCAGTTGTTACAAATTGCAAAGTATGTAGTTTTATTAGTCTCCAAGACAGATTAAGATTCTTGAATTTCAAAATCCTATGCAAAGATTATCTTTAAATTCTTGCAAGAATGCTTTTTAAGCAAATAAACATTATCACAAATAAATATATTCAGTTATGCTTCGTATTTTAGGAATTACTTGCCATTGACTTTGTCACAGTCCGCCAGTAGTTGATAGCTATTAACAAATTGTTTTCTTGTTTAATGGGAAAAGCGTCACCCTAATCTACAACCCTCACTGAATATATCAAATTGCAATTTGAACTTGAAACAGTTTGCAGTCCTACCCCATCACCAAAGGGAATCTCTGTAGAAAAATAAAAATGTTTAACACAGTAGTAAATTCTCTCTGACAAATTAAGCTTTTTAGGATTCACATGCAGGAGTGTTGTGTTTTGTTTTGAACTGGGGTGTAGACCATCTGGTGTCAGGGTTCAATTTTGCATTGTCAGTAGCTTCCACGTATAGCTCCATTGGTTTCAATAATACTACAGTAGTCCAAGACTGGTATAATAAAATGGGGAGAATTTATATATTTGTTATTTCTGTTAGTTTTTCCTCTTCCCCTGCAACATTGTTAAGCCTCCATTGTTTCCTAGTCTTCTCAGAGATTCCCCAATTACCTCTACATCTCTGGGCACAGACTCATCCACCATCCTCTTAAGAGCAAAGTCATGTTTAGACTGATTGGTCAGACAATGGTGACTTACTTTTGTAGTCTATTTTACAATCGAAATTACAGGATAGGGTTGCATTGCTGCTTTTTTTTTTAATTAAAAAAAAAACAACTGCTACATGTCTGTATTAGGAATTCTTACTAGAGTTTGGTGTTTTTTTTGAAGACGAACAGGTAGCACTGAAGAAGAGACTGAAAGAAACTTTGGAGGGAGAGCTGGGTTATTTCTGGGCAAAACCTGGCAATAATAAAGGCCATAAAGAGAAAGTGGAAACAACTGACCTAGATAAGGTAAGGGTATCAATAAACACTAAAGAGCATGCAGTTTTCACAGCACTGTTTCAGAACTGTTCAACTTTTAATTGATGGAAGATTTTCTTTTCTATATGTAACCAGTAGAATCTAATTTAAGTGCTCTCTTTAAGACATTGCATAGAATTAATTGCTGCAACTGTTTCACACCTATTGCTCCAATTTGTAATTTCACAAATAAAGATCTTTGTAGCATTAACAACCCATTCCTGCCCTTCCATGTTGGTTCCTAACTAAAAGGTATAAATCTTTCCCAGTTCCATTTTGAGGAATTTAATTCCTGGTTATATGATTATTTACATTGTTCCTGAGCTCTCACATGTATTTGATTGCCTACATAATAAGCATAGCAATTTGACTTTAACCCGGCTTTTTAAAAGTCAGCTGTCGCTCTGAAAATGCTGTGTCAGATAAATATATTATACTCAGATGAGACTGCTTCTCCAGTGAAATTGATGACTATTAAACAGAAGTTAGGATCATAATTGCTTTTTTTGTGGCATATTTATCATTCCTAGAAAAGTTACCACTCTGCCCCATAAGAATTTGTTTCAGTCTACATAATTAAGAAATACTGGATATGAGATGCTTAGTTAGAAGTTTTGGCTGAAGTTTTAATGAATAGCAGCTTCTAGAAGTACAATTTACTTGTTTATTGTATTAAATGGCCTTTAACATATAAACAAAACAGGTGAGCTAAATATATCAAGCCTTAAACAACAGTGGTCACTTTATTTGCAGACAGTGCTTCCAGCTGACTCAATTATCACCACTGAGGAGAACTGTATCTGTACAACTGCTTTAACCACCGAGGCTAATCAAGTTCCACTGAATGTTTCAAGTGCTCCAGCTGGGCAGTCTTCTGATTTCAGTTCTTATTGCACTGCATTTTTTTTAGGGGTAAGATTTTAAATTGCATGCCAGGTGTCTTTACTTACTTATTGACAACAGATGTGTATCTTCCATAGTTCTTTCAAACCAGAAGAATTCAGTTGACCTTTTGTGCTCTGTCTAGAGAATTGTGGCTGAATGAATGTTTATCAAACTATTGATTTTTTGAAGACTGAGCCTTTTCAAGGCTGATGTGAGGAACAGTACTAGAGGTGTGAGCTGAAGCGTTGCTTGGCTTTTAAGTATGTGTTAAAGAAATAGAGAAGTGGGAACCTCTCAGAAATAGAAGACTTTAAAAAAATATATATTGCTGGCAGAAGGTTCAGGAAGTAGTTTTTGAGTTACTGCTGGCAGGCACTGATTGAAGAGTGGGTTTTATCAGGTAACATTGAAAGTTCTCAGTGCCACTAGAGTTCACTAAATAATACAGGTATCCATAAAGAAGCAGGAACAGAAGATGGTATCTAGAATTTACTTGAGACAGATCAGTACTAATTAGATCATGGTACTGAATCTACCTGGAACACAGACTGAGCAGTGAACCATTGGAAAAGGAAGGGATTTTTATTTGTGATACATGTAAGTAAGGTTTTTTGGAGCAAGAGGCTGATGGTACAAGTTAGAATGGTAGTCAAGGACTGGCTTATTTAGCATCTTTATAAGAACTGAAGTGTTTTCATGGAGCTGACACTTGATACAGTTACAAACTTACATTCATTTTTTGTGCAAGAGAACAGCCCAGTTATGTCTAGCAACTGAAGGCAAAGGTTTCTGCCAATCCATTATTATGTGGCTAGACAAAGTACTGAATTTTTTGTACAGGGAAGAGACTAGCACTTCTCTTATTTCAGGAAGCTGTGCCACAGGAACGACCTTTTAGTGCTTTGAAGTATGAGCAACAGAAGAAGTGGCTTGAAGAGCTGGACAAGCAGAAGGAAGAAACTAAGCTACGAAAAATAGAAGAAAAACTTAATTTATCAAAGGTATCTGTGGTCTAGAGGGACTTTTTGGAATAAGAGAAGTTTTTCTCTACACTTTTGTTCTAAGAAATAAAAAATGAAATTGTAGACCTAATGAAGTAGAGACAAAAATGTAATTACCTGCAGCACATCCAGGTTTTCACTGTTAAGTCCATAGGACAGTCTAATTGAACATTCAGCCAGTAGCTGTTCCAGCATTTCAGTGACAGAAAACAGATTCCCATGTGTCTGGTGTTATGTGTTAGAGTGCTTGCTGCAGAGATGAAAACGGTGATATTACTATGCTTTTTTTTCTTTCCCACTGTTGTGTGAAAGCATAGGGTTTAGAAGGTGGTGTACAGACACTGGCCAGACAGTAAAAAGACATTTTATGTAGATTACCAAAGGAGATGAGAAAAGAGAAGGAAAGTTTTAGCCAAATACAGTGCATCACAGTGGTTCAAATTCTGTTTCTAGAAATATTCTTTTGATACATATATATACGCATACACTTATGCTTCTCTGAAACTTTTTCTTAAACACTCGTACACCAAAAAGTATTGAAGAAAACAGCCTTACCTTTTTTACCCTTTGGCTTTCCCACGCTGTTGAACGTAGGTCTCTTACGCTGGATCTAGACAGAAACTGTGGCCAATATAATTGCTTTGCAGGTGGAGTACCTAAAGAGACTTTTAATACTACCGCTATTGGCAAATATGGTCAATATATCTTTTACCCTGGAGGTTCTTCATATAGAAGCTGACTTCTGTCCTTTACATGTTACTGTTTGTACTATATTAGTATTTTTAATGCCAGTGGAATACTCTGCATTTTTATACAGCCTGATACTGACAGACTCTTCCAAAGACTCTGTCTTTTGAAGTGAAGAAACATGCAGTGAAATTGTACTATTGCTAGAATCCCATTTTCCAAATTACTGTACACAGTTTTGATACCAGATTTTTTTCACTATGCATAAATTTTTTTCATATCATGAGCTGTTGTATATCATCAGTGAACAAGAATCTTAGTTATCAAAACTTGATTGATATTAATATTGATAGTCTGTGGCCTTCTGGATTAAAAGGCTACAGTTTTTACTCTCAACTGAAGCAATTACACAATTCCTAGACAGCAACTCTTCATTTTAATTCTACAGTTTGTAGTACTAGGAGAGAGCTTTCCTACCCACCTTCCAAAAGAAACCCCCTGTTGCTAAGGTTGGTTACATGCCAACACACAGTTCTTCATTTCCTGAGTTGTTGAAGGAATCAAATTTCCTTTGCAAAGTGAGCTTTTTAACTGTGAAGGGAACACAGCTGTGAACAGTTCTTTATTAGTTGCCTTGGTTTTTAATTTGATAGATGTGCCCTGGGAAGATGGTTGCAGTCACCAGTGAGTTACCTAACAGTAATCTCACTTCCAGCCTCTTTTTGAAAGGAAGTTAACGTACACTTAATCTCGTTTTCTTCAACATCTTTTTTTTCAGGTCTTGTGTTATACTCTCAATCCTTCTGCATATTGCACCACAGACTTGCATAAGAATAAAATAGATTTTCCAACTACTCTGACCTGCTTCTACATCACAGAGTATTCAAAGGGAACAAAACTCAGGGAACAGGAGGAAGAATGATTTGGATTCTCATTATTTGGACTGTGATTTTCTTTCTTCATTTAAAATAGGTGTGAAACTTTTCTGACAGAAGAGAATTTTTGTTTAAGGAAATGATTCCCAGAAAATTTATTAGATTAGATCATGTTAGTTTTTTTCCTGCTGAACGCAAGTTTTGAGGCAGCCATTCTGAGGGAAACCGTTCTGCTCTTAGTCAGAAGATAAAACCTTCTCAGTACCTACAGCAAAAATAAAGCCCCCTTAGGTAAAAATCTTTTATTAGTGATATATTGGAATGTCTCAGTTGCCAACAGTGAATCAGAAAGATAAGCCTGGTTGGCACGGAAGAGAGACTTAAACCCAGTATGTCACATCTACAGCAGACTTTGCTAGGATAGCAGTGGTAGAAGAAACTTTGAAAGAACGCTTGCTTTATAATGGGCCTGTCTAGCTGAAAATAGGAAGGTAGAGATTCATCTCTCTGCACAAAGCACATTAATTCTGCTAGAACTGAAATGGAGGGTGTAAATGTAGGACAGTGTAAAAGATGCCACTTGTTACTAGAGAGAGAATATGGGAGAAGAGTATGGCAGGGCAGAGAGGGTACTCACCTCTCAACCAAGCAGTTCCCAGTACTATTAGATTATGGAATGGAAAAGTAATTATGAATTGAAAAACGAGTACCAAAAAGCCTAAATCCATGTTAACTTACCTTTTTATTTTTCTTTTTTTTTTTTTTCAATTTCTAATTTTTGGTTTTTTTGTTCCCTGAAAATATAACAGCGATATGATTTTGCTGACCAGGTATACAGATCAGCAGTATAACTTTTGATCTGACCTGGCATTTAAGCAACAGAGAGACTTCTGTTTTCCCATTCAGTAAATTAACTACTGTCTGTATTGTAGCCCTGTAACAGAGCTTTCCAAATATTTCTGTTTTACAAACTGTGTATTGTCTGTTTTGTTAACCATACTTTATAGAAACGGTGTAATTGAGCGCATTTCCATTTTTTTGTTGCTTCATATTTATTTAGGCTGAAGAGCATGACAGATGGGCAATGCATTTTGATTCTTTAAAGAACCACCTTAATGCTAATGCACAACACCCCTTAAATGGAATGTACAAAAAGCAGCCTGAAAGTCTTTGCCTGTCACCTGACCCTCAGGAGCTGACTGCTTTTATTCACCCTTTTTCACCTGCAGCTTTAGGCAACCTCATGCCCTCAAAGGTGGGAAATGCAGAAAAAGCTGCTAAAAACAGTGCTTTGGAACACAGTCAGAAAGTCAGGTGAGTGAGCTTTGTAAGGTTAATTGTCTTCCCAGCCAGTACATTTCTGATAACTTCCTCAGAAGAAAAAAAAAACCAAAACAACAAAACCAGCCAACATTCTTTAAATCTGATCTTTGGATCTTATTCATTTGGCTTTTGCTTTTTTCAGAAATACCCGTTGTTTCACTTTTGAAAGACACAAGTGCTTGCATTGTTCATTAACAACATTTACTGCAAATAGCCATACTTTACTCCTTACTAAAATGAATTTCATAACTGTAAATTAATACCATGGGATAACAGTGCGAAAATATTACTTGAAATCTAATCGTCTCTAATTAAGAAAGGCTTTAGGATTATCTTCTTATGATTAAAAATATTTACATGTTTCTTTGTTCATAGCTTTCTCCGTTCAATGACAGCTCTCCTGGACCCTGCACAGATCGAAGAGAGAGACAGGCGGCGGCAGAAACAGTTAGAACATCAGGTAGACTCCTGTTTCACTAACACTATTTTAATAAGAAAGGATGAAAGGTAGTGTTGTCGCATGAATAAAGCATGAGATCTAATACCAGAATCCAGTGAGGTACTTGACTTTTATGCTTCAGATTACATGTTTACAGTTGATTAATGGTATTTCATTCAGTTAGACCCTACTGTTTTCTTTTAATATTTGTACAGAGATGATTGTATTTCTGTAACTGAATCCTTGCCTCAGAAAACATACAATGCAGTCTTTAGAGCTCTAGTAGGTTTGTCTGTATTTTTCTTCAGTCTCCACTGTCATCAGGAGGACTGATACTTACAGGTACCCACTCCACGAATCTTTAAACTTGTATCTACTTTCCTGTCATTTACATTACTTCTGTGGCACTCAAACTGAACGTATGTCTTCAGCACAGCGTAAAGAAGTCTTGTATAAATGTAACAAGCCTGTTCTGGCCAAACTCTTATTCTGCTAGATGGAAATACTAGCTTACAGTATGAAGGTAAAAATCAGACCACCGTTTCCTCACAGGAAAATCAAAAGCACTTTTTGTTTCTGAGTATTTCAAACTGCGTTATTGGGCTGATAGTTGATTATTTTTTTCATTTGTCCAAATCCAATTATTATGTATGTATATGGAAGTATATGAATATATAGCTCATATACCTTTAAAGTTATATCTCTTAATTTTCCTTTTTTTTTTTTCTGATATTACTAGAAAGCAATAATGGCTCAAGTAGAAGAAAAACGGAAGAAGAAACAACTGGAAGAAGAGCAGAGAAGATGGGAAGAACGAGAAGAAGAACAGCGCCTAGCACGAGAAAAAGAACAAATGCAGAAACAGTTTGAAGAAGATATGCTGAAACAAAAACAAAAGGAGGTGGGGGCTTGCATTTTCTTTAGTGCAGATAGTCTTTAATAATACTGGGTTTTGAGAAAAATGGTTCTTGTTCTTCACCTTCAAAATGGTGTTGACTCATCATCTGGAAAATTAAAACTATCAGAAATTTAGACATTTGAAACCAAAATTTGTTTCCTTAATAAACTTATACCACTGTACAAATTTAAGGCAGGTTTCTTCTTTTGGACAAGAGCCTTTCTAGGAAGAGAAATGGAAAAGAAATGGATAAGAATAGTAGTTTTAAATAATGCAGAAACAGGCATTTTAAAATGCCCATCTTAAAAAAAATTCGTCAAAGTGTGTGATCCAGTTATTATTGTTGGGAACTTGATGCCTTTAAGATGCTTCAGTACCATGAACTTTATCTGACTGGATCCAGGGCTTTTGCTCTGGATTAAAGACTTTTCATAATGTATTCTGGAAAAGTCGTTTTAAAAGTCATTCATATTCTAGAGCACTCAGTAACTATTGCTGAGCTTTACATACTCCTTTCATATAAAAGTTAAGTCAAAAGTAACATTTTGCCCTTTGGTAAGTACAAATTTTGTATTTGTATACATTCTTACCTGTTACAGAAGAGTCTGTAGAAGGTTAATAGCTTTGTCTGATGTTTTATTCTTCCTTTTGGCACAGTAACAGCTATTACTGTTTGCTTCATATTTGGAACAGTAGCAGAATTCCATGATGTCATAAGACAGGGTGATTCCAAAAACACATCCTCCTCTAAAACCTGCAGAAATATGGCTCCAGGGTTTCTCTGCATTTTCTGGACACAAACATTTAGCAAACAACTGTAGATGCTAGAACAAACTGGTAAAATACTGGTAAAGTGATCTTTCTCTAATAGCTCAGCTCCTTCAAAACATGTCATGCTATCAGTTGTTCTTCTTTCCACTTGCAAATGCAGTAGGAATTGGGGATGAAATGGCAATAGCCATTTGGAAAGGAGACTAGCATTGGGCTAGTCTCCTGTACCTTGAACCTGCTGAGTCTGGAAACTGTAACCCTCATATTTAGGGATATTCTGCATTTGTTATGGAGGCTTCTACTGTCTCCTTTCTGTAGAAGTAGGAGGAAGATTTAAAATTTTTATTTAGGCTTCTTTTATTTCATTAAACCACATGATATACGAAGTCATAGATGGCTGAAATCAGATGTCATTTAGGAAAAGATGAATTTATTAGAAAGGAGATAAATATCCATATAACTTTGGGGATCTAGATGTTTGCTTTTTAATGCTAGGATTGAACATCTTTCATTAGCACAGGAGAGGTTCTGAATTTATCTTTATAATTGGAAAAGTTATATGTTACATATTACATCTACTCAACTAGTTTTGTTTTTTAGAAAAAAAATGCATTACCCAAAATAAGGATATGTGTAAACCTTGAGGATTATATGGGGATTAAATAATTGTAATTATTTTATTCTCAAAAGAAATTATCATGTATGTTTACTTTATCTTTTTTTTTTTTTAAGGAACTTGTCACTCTAAAAACAAATGAGCTTTATCAGACAATGCAGAAAGCTCAAGAATTAGCACAGAGATTAAAACAAGAACAACGCATTCGAGAGTTGGCTCAGAAGGGACATGACATTTCAAAACTTCAGAAGAATCTTTGTGGTGGCAAGTACAAGTCTTTTCATATTCACTTTCCCTATCCCTTTGGTGTTTGTATGCAAGTTAGTCATAGTTTTTGTTTCCAATTTTTTTTTTCCCATCTGCATTTGGGTCAGAAATTGCTCGCTTGCTTCACAAACCAAATTTCATTTCAGCTTATTTACCTTACAAAAAAACCCCAGTGTTAACTAATACGGAGAACACTGTATTTTAGTAAGCTTCAAATACTATATTACATAAAGGAATAAATATAAAGATATTATCAGGAATGCAGAGGGCACCTTCAGACTTACGTGCTGTCGATTAGATTTCCAGTGAAAAAGGGAGAGTATTAGGATCTGAACCATAGTTCTCAGTCTTGCTTTGAGTTCTAAACCACAGTAGTCTGATAACTTGATAGCAGGGTTTAAATAGAACGTATGTTACTAAATTGAACTATTTTACTTACTTTTTTTCTAGGTGATACAGAATTTGAAAATTGTAGTACTGACATTCCATATCAAAGTCATAATTTTTCTGATGACATTAAGAGTCACGTTAATCAGCAGACTTCTCCTCGGAAAGACACTGCTGTACAAACAGGTATGCGCCCGTCAATTTAATTACTTTGTTGTACCTCAAGAAAGACTGCAGAACAGCATGTTTGTGACACTGTCACTCAGAATGGAATAAAACTAGAAAGAAATACTTAGACAGATGCAGGCATGTTGGAATATTACAGTATACCACAGTATTATTCTAAATAAATGATACATCTGTATAGTTGTTACTTACCAGTTACAGATTCAAATTACCAAGACTGAAATACAGCATTGACTTAGAGTCATGGTCACAAGCTGTGTAGCTCTACATTTATTAAGGCATTTAAACATGTATTTGTAATAGTCATCAATGTGAATGTTCACAGGTTTATGGAATGTGGTTTTGTATCAAGCAGGCTTCAGTTCCTAGTGAATCCTTGAAAATAATGGCAGAAACGTTGTCAATAATCCTTGAATTAGAAAACTAGACTCATTTGAAAATGAGAGCTTGCATTCAGATGCTTAGAAAAACATTCGAAAATTCTTGCTAAATAGCCAGACAGGATTGTGGGTCCATCTAGATAGAACACTTTCCAGTCTTTATCTGGTATTGTATCACACCATTAAAAACCCAGATCAAACTTGGTCTGTATTTATTAATGTTGTAGATGAGGTGTGACTGAGTAGATTCACTGTAAACTTACAGTCACTTTATGCCTTGTATTTAGAAATTTATCAGCTTCCTATCCCTTGTGAAGCAGAAACTTTATTTTATTTTTATTTGCTTAAGCAACAATTAATTTTTCTGGTTATGGCAGTGCTGGTAGAGTTTTTTCTGTGAATTTGGAGAGCTGACAAATTAATGTTTTCGTGTATGTCCCTTAGTAAAGAAACAAACTGGATTGTTAGTAATATAAAAATTGAACAAAATATTTCCATTGGAAGACAAGGATTAGGAAAGTAAGTTATTCCCAGTAGCGCTACAAATATGATCAAACCACCAGCATGCTGAAAAACTAAACAGAAGCTGCATTTTGCACCTTACCATTGGGTACCATGACAGAAACAGAATTCTACATTTTAAAATAATGTAGTTTCATTTTACTTAAATTTTGTTTTTACTGTTACTTGGATTTCATTCTCCAGTCTTTTTCCTTCTTATTGAGTGTGCCTCTACTGGTCCTATCTATCTTCCACATCAAAAAGAATAAAAAACATTATAAAAACTGTAACAATCAACTTTTGAATAAAATCAATAATGGTACTTGGACAGGCATACAAAAGTCAAACAAGTAATTTGAATATCTTAGACTTGGAGTTAAAATATAATATTTTTTGTTAGATTACTTTAATATTTCAGCATACACTGAGTCAGCCAAGGAAAGAAGTGTGTGTTGTGGATCACCTGACATCTCCATAGAATATAAAGAAGCCTCTAGCAGCAAAACATACCAGAAGGAAATGCGGTATATAGATAAGAATAAAATTTCAGGAAAAGAGAGTGGTGGCATTTCCGATGATCTATATGAACAATATGCAAGAAGAGAAAGACAAATTAAGCCTTCGGAAAAGTACAGCAAAAGACCTGACTGGAACATCAACAAGCCTGGGAAAAGATACATTCCAGCATCAGAAAGATACCCTAAACAGCTACAAAAACAAAGGGAAGAAAACAAATTAAGACGACAAATGGAGCTGCTTCAGTTGGTAGAAAGAAACAGCCCTGGGAATCTCTGCCTAAAAAAGGGTGGTTATTCAGACAGGTCTCCTTCACCTCGTGAAGAAATAAACATGAAGAACAGGGGACACAGAATGAAAAAGGTAACTATTTGCTCTTTAACAACGATGATGTGTATTTTTAAGACTCTTGTTCTACATGGATTGCCTGGATGGGAATTCAGTGATGTAACTCAAGCATTGAGAACTTTCCTATTACTACACTTTGCGCAAAGCATGGTATTACAGTGTTGTTTCATTCTTCATGATCAGGAGAATATATTCAGATTTTGTGACTTAGCTTTACTGTTATTTCAGTCTTCCAAAATGTTTATTCTTTTTCATTTATTCACTACAATTGATTTATTTTGTAAAGAGGGAGCTTGATGGAAAGCAGTGTGCAGGACAGAACAACAAGATCGACGTGCTCTTTTTTGCTCAGTCATTATGTTGTGGTGATGGTTGGGGTACAGGAGTACCTGTTCAAGAAAACAGTTTTTATTTCTGCAAAGAATATGGGTTACTGAGGATGTACTCTGTTGTCATAAAAATGCATCCTTCTTAGTGGAGTAATTTCTTCTCCATTTGCAGTAAGCATGTATTGGTATAGCTTGTGTCTGGGGGAAAAAAACCACAATTTTCATCTAAAGAAAATACTCTCAATTATATTCATGCCTTTTCGCTCTCTCCTTCTCTCTCTTGCTTGCTCGCTGTTTGCATGTTTGCAGATATATATGTTTGCCTGAACACCTCACTTTCTCACACCTTCCAATAGAAAAAACTCTGGTCTAAAAAAGTTGGCTGCTTGATTCTGGTTTAGCCATTTGTTTACTGTGGTAACATACACATATTTTAGAAGCTGTGGATATTTAAAAAAAAAAATACATGTGACAATATGTAACTGTTTGCATAGGTATCTTTAAAGATTTATTAATTTGTTAAACTGAGGTATTAGTTTGTTTGAGATTAATGGTAAATCTTAAGTGTTGTGCTTACATTATTGAAGGGTAAATGTTAAAGAATTTTGTACCTGATAAATGGGGCAGTGAATTTTAACATAAGTAAGTGCTGTCTGATACCTTAAGAGGCAGAGGATATGTTAATATTTTTCATTTAAATAGAAAACTTCTACTGACTGTATCTAGAAACACAACCTTTCCTTTAATAATGATTATCTTGGGTTGAAACTTTCGGGTTTATAAATGCAGCTTTGCAAGGTCTTTGGAAAACATATACAGTATTTTTGATAGTGCTTAGAGCTGTCAAAGACATAGAAAATTTGGTATACCCTCCTGTAATTTGTTTATTTCAGTTCATAGACACTACAAGTGTCTTTAATGCAAGTCTGTGATAAATATCTTTCTCTTGAACTCAGGGCAAACAGTCCTTTTGGAATTTGAGAACAAACTTGTCTTGAAAAACAACAGCTTTCAATACAAAAAACATGGAGCTTTTTATTTTAATTATGTGGTTTTGGTTTTCTCCTAGGAAGAACAATTACGTAAGAATCATTTGAATGCAGAAAGGTACGTCAATACTCTGCATTAATGAAATGTATAAATACATTAATACTGAAATATATATGCCTTTCTAATTATTAATGTTTTTTAAAAGAATTTAGATGCATCTAATTGTCTGCTATTAAAAATACACAAGACCAGACAGAGTAAATGAGCAGTCCTCTCCTCTGAGGATTCTTTGTCTATACTATTTGAGAAAATTAGTCACATTATTAAGTGTTGTTTGGTTTGGGTTTTTTTTTTAACTGAAATTGTTTCATACAGATCTGAATCACCACCTGTTCCAGCAGTTAAGAACAGATTACACCAAGCACAACAAAAACAGATACATGCTCCTAATTTCCTGGTGCATAACAACAGCAGAAGAGAGAGAAATAGCAGGAGGGCTGGAGAGCAGAGGAGCTCCTCTCCTCCCACTGCAGAGGCCGCCAGACCTCCCTCTTCCCAGTTCGTTCCCTACGTTCGAACTAATGAAGTCTATTGTCTTGACCCAGATGCACCAGTGACAAGACCTTCAACACATGACCCTCAGTATCAACAGTTTAACGGTACTGAAATGTATGGTGAACTGATTAATGTAGAAGAGATGTTAAAATGATTTAGTTGGATGTGCTACGATTTATTTAATTTGGTATTTGTTTTTACTGAATTTTGCTGTTACCCGTGTGTGTCACAGCACTGTACAGAAAGCCTATGCAACCAAATGATAATAATATTATAAAAAAAACCAAAACACAGAAAACTTTAAAAGAAATTCAAAAAAGGCAACAAAATGTATTACTCTTTTACCTATTTTGTCTGTTTAGTGAAGTATGATTATTATCTGGTATTATTGTATATAGATTTGGCTTTAAGAATCTAAGCGTTACTTGACTTAAAAATAGTGATCGTAATCTAGTAGCAACCAAAATCTGATTCTCACAAGTTGTGAGGATCTACAGCTTCAGAATTAAAACAAAATTGATAAAGAGTATTGTCAACTGATTTGATATACATTTACTTTTAGATTCTTACCAAACGCCACGACAGACTTTTAGCTCTGATCATGTGAGAGATCCTCTTCTGAATCCTGATGTAGTTAAAATCAGAGAGAGACAACAGGCAATTCTCAAAGGATTGTCAGAATTACGCCAGGTAAGCAAAAAGTTGTTAGATAAACACGTATGCACACATATATACTAAAGTCAAAATGAACATTGTAGACTATTACATAGTCAGAAGCATTAGTCTTTAATTCATTTTTCCACCATATATGATAAGTTTTGGGCCCTGTCGTCTACTTCTGTTTTCTGTTACTAATTTTGCTTTTCATGCATGACTTCCACCTTTGGAGTCCCTGAGAGAGACTGTGCACTCCGTAGTCTTTAGATGAGCTGTGAAACACTGGAGCATCTGAGGAAACTTGGAACCAAGAGGAATGGCTTTATGTGGTCTCCAGTTTTTGATAGTTAGGGTTGCTTATAGTAAGAACGTTTCAATTTCAAGGGAAAAAAAGAACAGTATTTTAACAAAACACTAGGACCCTTATTAATAAAATGACAATTCTGCATTTTTCATGGGAAAGCCAGTCATGACACAGCAGTGTGACTGGTGCAGAAGAGTCAGTGTGCTGGTAATCATATGTTAGTACTGGAAATACACTGTAAATTGCAAATTTGAAGTTATAAAATCCTTCCAAGATAACTCTTCTTTTGTTAACATGTAAAATTCAGGATTTGTCAGTCAGCCAGATCTGGTGAGTAAATATAAAATTAAATTTACTTTAATAATACACACACAAGAGCTGCTGAGACAAAAGCCTGTGTTTGTTTGTAAACATGGGTCTATTCGTAGTAAGTAGCTGGTAATGATTAGATCTACAGGATTGCCAGGAGGATGCTGAATATGGAGAGTGACTGTAAGAATCCACGTGGCAGTAAATTAAAGAAGCACAAAAGATTACAGCTGGTAACTGTGAAGTTACATATTTTCCTGACGAGTCAGAATACCAGAAAAAATCAGGCATCTAGTTATGAAAACACGAGTGAATGTGATGCTCACCTGTTGGCAGCGAGGTGTGGCCCACAGCAGGTTCAAAGGGCAGCTCTGCAGAGTCACGCAGTTTCCTGCTTCTAAATGGCCTGACAGGGGACTGCAAGACAAAAAAAACACACTTACTTACTCTTAGGTTTGCATTTTGTTCTCGTAGAACACTAAAGATAAAGATGAATCAGTATCTTCCCTTGGTTTGAATGGTTCTGTACTAAAAGCACGTTATTGCTGGTAGCACTGTTTATTTTTCTTTGCCTTAAGGGAGAAAAAATACAAATAAAGGGAAGAAAATCTGACAGACTTCGGTAAACAAAGCTACCAGTAGTTAACAGTGAATTATTAATTACCTGCTGTGCTTTAGAAAGACAGAAGTGCTGCCATGCAGACACCCTGCTTCAGGTGTAGGTAATTCCTTGTGCAAATGAAGGGTCTCTGCAAGTTATTAAGAAAAGCTGTGAGCCAAGAACACTGAAAGGTTGGTGGTTTCTAATGGCTTCCAGATAGGTTTGGCTGGATCAAGTCTTTCCCAGTGCTCATTAATGTTTTTTGTTAAATATCTACAACTGTTAAATATTTTGTATTTAGGCTTCATTTGCCAGTGGTGTTTTGGTTAAGAGCAAAGCCAGCTTCAAAGCACAATTTGATCCTTGTCCTTGCAGAGGTGAACAAAAGCCATGGATATTTAAAGAGATTTAAGGGGATAATATCCATGTTGGCAAACTTAAGAGACAGGAGCTTTAGGACACTTGTGATGCATGGTATATAATCAGGTCTTAGCAGTGGCTAAAATCTAATGTTAAGATTAGTTTCTCAATAGGCCTTGGTTCTGAAAAAGAGTTAACTTTAAAGATGTAGAGTTCTTTTTTAAGTATCCTACCAGCTGCAGAATGCATTTAGGCATTACCAGGTGTAACTCAGGTGTATCCTCTATACTTAAGTATTGTATGGTCCTGCAGATGACACCTGTTCTGCATCTGTTAATTCAATGAGAAAGGAAAAGTAATGCAGTATTTTGTGTGAAATATAATTTAGACAAAGAGCAGAGTTTACTTTTCTATTCTTTCAGAAGATAATCCAGTCTTTTTTTTTTCAATTATATATACATGCATATATATATATATATATTGGATTGACAGTTTCAGAATTTTTTTTCACTAAATAGTGGGCGATTCTTTAGCCTTATCTGGGGGAAATCACAGGTAGTTTGACCAGTCTTTAGCCTTTGAAATACACACCCAGCTCGAGTGATAGATGAATACAATGGGGCTGAACTGGCTGAACCACAGAAGACACCGGTGCAGACAGGGCAGCTGAGGGCCTTCCTCTGCCAAAGGGAGGCAGAGTCCCTCATTGCATTTGGTACAAGACAGCAGGTCTCTTCTGACATTCCAGGTGACGGCAATAATAGGAACTATCAAAAGACTTCCTCGCTGAAAAGAAACTTTGAACCGAAATGAAACTTTGTGAAAAAGAAGGGCCAAAGTTTAGCAAAAAGGACAAAAACCCCAGCAACAGTCAGTACATACCGGAGCAGCTTACTTTTACTAAGGCAGGAAAACCCCTGGAGCCTGAGGGATGGCTGAGGGATCTTGCCGGCCACCAGCAGGCTGCCCAAGGACATGCAAAGAAAGCCCTCACGGCTTGTCCCTGTGTAGATATTTCACATAGTACTTTTTTTTCCAGGCATTTTTTATTACTTTTGCAAACCGTGTGATAGACTTCGTTCCAGTTCTCAGTGTTACTTACTTGTTTCTCACCTCAGCTCTGGGTTAATTTAGGCCAATTTATTGCATGACTTTGTTTTGTAACAGGCTACTAAATGCGGAATATAATAAAAGTAATTCTTGACAAGGAGACTGAAGAAGTCCACTGACCTATTAATAGAAATAGCAGATACTGTTCATAGTTAAAAAGCAATTTATGGAAGGATTGAAAGGAGGCAGCTGAGGCTTTCAGAAGGATGCAAAGTGAAGTCCAACAGGCTCCTTTGCAAACTGAGGCCAGTTCTCCAGGCCCTCTCTCCCCTTCTGTGCCACCAGGAATATCCCGTCTAAATTCCGGTAGGTCCTGCTGGGCCTGTGCTAGGTCTAGACCAAGCTGTGCCAGCAGCCTGTGACCACCTCTTCGAGAAAGGTCTTGTAACTCTGAGGAAAAAGACCATTGTCACTTATCCTTTTTTCTTTTTTAACCAAACTTACTTGGTGCCAAATTATTTCTGACAGGTCTAAAATGGGTAGAGACCAAGGGGCCAAGTGTATCAATATATACAATTCTATTAATTACAGTAAAGAGACAACTCAAATTTAGGACTGTACCTGACCCAGCAGTATCAGGTACTAGTTATGGCTTAGCCAAGGATATACTCCAAGAGGTTTTTTTATTACAGGTTTTCTCCTGATAGGGGACTTAGGAGAGTCATGAACAAAGGTTCCTACCTTTTACCTTTTGAGAGTGAATATGCAAATCCCAAAACGTCTGACACTGCTCTAGTGCAAATGGTAATGATGTCTTGTAGCTTAGAGTGTAATTTACCTTAAGACTACAAGCTGGTGTCCTTCAAGGTTTCGGGTTCAGCCTCATACAAGAATACATTGGATTACCACAAACGCAGACACAATGCACAGAGGAGTGAGCAAGTTAAATTTAGTGCAATGTAAAAGTCCTTTTTCCTCTGCAAAGTCATCCCTGGAAACTGGACTGGCTTCCACCTCAGTCCCACCACATCTTTGGAGAAGACTGGAAATCTTGAGTTCCCTCTCTGCTAAATGTGTTACACTGTACTGCCTTTTTTTTTTTTTTAAAGTTGTATATTTAAAAAGCATTGAGCCATTAACAAGTAAATTGTTCTAAAATATGAACTAGTGACACTTTATTAGCTCAGGCTGCACGAGGAAGACATTCACATTTATATTCCATTATTTCAGGGCCTCCTGCAGAAGCAGAAGGAGTTGGAGACTGCTCTGATTCCTGCTATAGCGCCAGAAGAGAACTTCATTTCGCCATTTTGAGAGGTACATAGGAACGTTCGGAATTCTTAAAATGTAAATGCACAGCACTTTGCTACTGTAATTAATTTCAAGCCATCTGTATCTTTTTTATGAAAGATTTAAATTATGTGAATTTTGATAATTACAGGGTCATTTTTCATATTGAAGATACATTTAGCTAATGATGGCGTGTCTGTTTAGAATGGTCTTCATGCTGCCTGAAGACTTATGTCCATTTAATATAAGTCACCAAAACATAGTATAAAAATGTTACATGGGTTTTGTAGAACTCGGTGTATGAATTTTGATAAATAAAAAGATTAAAATGTATTCTGAATGGCTTGGGTAGACTTTGTTGGTATTTTTAACCATATGAAATTGCTTGCACTTGTCTAAAACTAAAAGCTGTCTGAATAGTTAATGTGTATTAGCTCAAGTAATCCCAAATTTTAAAACCACAAAAGTGCTGACTAAACTTTTCCTCCCCTCTCAGTCAAACAGGAGAGCAGCGCTTAACGTGACAGTGAGCTGGGCCCAAGGCAGTAGAACTCAGTTTAAGAAGTTTTCTTACCAACAAGGTCTCAACAGACAATATTCAAATGCTTCCAGTCAGAATTAAAGGTTTAATTCTGATTAATTTGCTTTTAGTTTTCAAAAGACAGGATAATCTGGGATAAAACTGTTTCTCTTCTAGATGTCTGCTGAAGATGCATACCCTGAGTTGATGGTAGTGGTTCTGTGGGCCCATGTGATAACTGGCACAGACCCTCCAGCCCCAGGCTCCCGGCAGCAGCTGTTCTGAGCCGTAACCTGAGGGTGCAGGTACCCGATAGCCAAGGGAATAAAGGGCCAGGGCACGCGCTGGGTGAGAAGCCACACTTGGTGTCAGAGGAGGTAGAACAGCTCTTCACCAATCCATTACAGTTTCTAGATACTGCAAGGGAGTTCTTTTTTTGAAAAAAAATTATTTATTTGCCACGTTTGGTGGGAGAGTAACAACTGCTACACTAGTCTAGTACTGGCCTGTTCTTAATCTAAACAAATACAACAAAAAACTGTTAATAGAAGGAAAGACATTCAACTTTAGGGGTAGTTCTGTTGGGTAGGTTGGTTTGTTTCAAAAGCTAACCTTTTTTAACCAATTATATTTTTCCCAACTAATTTTGTGAATTTCCAATCATGTAGTCTCAAATACATCATCTGGTACCAAACCACACGTCCTACGTAAAAGCACTCCAGTCAAATTGCAAACAGGATAAAAAAACCACCAAACCCAGACAGATGACTCTGGAGAACCTGAAGACCAGAGCAGTAAACACGAGTCCAGAGCAGTAGTGTGTGACAACCCAGCTGTGGAATAACCAGGGCAGGCTTGAGGCTCCCCAGGTATTTTCCACCAGCTGCTGTTTTCCAGAAGCAGGAGTCAGAAGATGATGTACAAAATGAGCCAATTACGTGAGAACCACTGGGGAAAAGTAAGTTTATAACTCTGCAGATGTGAAATAAAAAAGGACAAGATTAAGAGGCAGATAAAACTCTGTACTTAGAACAATGCTAAGATTGAGGTTTTTCTAATGCAAATTGAACTACCACAGTCATTAAAACCAGTTTGGTCCTTCTCTCATTACAGTCATTACAATGGCAAGATAAAAGTTGTAAGATGGCTCTGAGGGTGCTGTATGAGCTTGGAGTATCAAAGTCAGGCGCAAAAATAATTGCTATTCACAAAATAAAATGCGGGTATTTCTCACATACTTTGAAAACAATATAAAAACCACAGACAATGCCATGTGTCAGCAAGTCCCTTGTGCACTAACAGTTTATTTTATTTTTGTAATGGAACTGCACCATTGGTTACTCTACTTGAGGTATTTAGCCAAAATCCAGGATATAGTCATTAAAATAACTACACTGCCTTAGAGCTATGTAAAAACATTTGTACAAAATTTGTGTCAAATAAATACATAAGTTTTGATATATATGTAAAGAAAAAAAGTGATTTAGATACTCTTACAGTTAAAAAAAACCCTTGCTGTTTCACATATTTTAGGCAAACATTCAGTTTTACATTAAAAGAGACCTCAAACTGAAGCCCAGGTACAGGTCAAATACAAATGTAGAAACTTAAAAGTGCCAACAAACAAGATAATTCAAGTACGTTAACTGTTAAAAAAAATATATATTTATTTCAATTTTCAGATGCTTCCAACAGGTACAGGTCATCAGGATTTAAATAAGACAAGAAAACATTTGAGATAAAGGACAAGAAACATTTTGTTCCAGAATAAAATAGAAATTGTTAATCCACCATTTTAGAAACAGAAAAGTCCACAGCAACTTATAAAAAGAGACTTAGGAGTTTATTTCTGTTTTGAATATGGCCTGGAAGAATCACAGTTTATATCCCAGCCACCAGGCGATGACGACTTGCCTGTATCCATGCTCTGACTGTAAGCAGATAGAAAGTAATTGCCCCCTTCTTGGTTTTGATTTGCAGAAGGAATTTGGTACGTTGTTCCCAGAAAAGTCTGATGAGTGAGTACATTAAAGTGACTGAACTGATGGGACATGTTTAATTGTCTGCTATAAACTTGGAAGTTATTGAAAGGAGCTTGTTCAACCGAATTGTGTTTTTCTCCTTCAGCAGAGCACGTTGTAGAAACAGGAGTAATTGGCTGTATCTCTTCCAAGTCAATTTTAGAAGTCTTTTCTATCAAGCCAATTTGTGCTTTGGGAGATAACTCTGTAACAGACAAGCAGCTTTCTTTTGTGTCTGCTCCATGTGAGCCCTTGGCCTCTGCCTGCAAAGCTTCCAAATAAATATCATACTTGGAGGCATCGTTGCAGATTTCTATTTGTGATGTTTCATCCCCTGAATCCAGAGACATGTCCTCCTCATCCTTTTCATCGGTTTCTACAAGAACTACATTAAAAAAAAGAGAAAGTCCTATTCTATTGAAATACAAGCTTTTGTTAGAAAAGCTATACACTACTCACAGAGTGTTACGCTTCAGGTCTGCAAGTCCAATATCACTTAAGTCTTGGTCTTCTGCCACTCTTGTTCACTTACTCAACAACCACACTTAACCCTCTGTGTGAGTGTCCAGTTATTCCGATGCTAAAAGCTTCTGCGCATTGTGTTCATGTTTAGTGTTGGGAAATCCCAACTCCCAGCTCCAAAGGGGTTAATGTCAAAACAGCATCTAAAGTTACACAGTAGGTGAGTATTTGATCAGACAATTAAAGGAGTACAATTACTGACATCCCAGTCCTTTTGTTATGGTTTCTAAAAGCTATCCTTAAGTCTATCCTTTGCCTGAAAACAGACTATGGCTACTGTCTTCACCACCACCTTAGCCTAGAATTCTCTGTTAGAGATCTCCTTTGGCGCTCCATCCCAGCTGCTTTTCCCCCATCATTTAAAATAGAAAGAGTAGCTTGAGAGTTGGGTTTTCCTTGCCATCTGTCATGTTTGTTCACAAGAGTAAAGGCACACTATCTCAAGGACCTCCACCCCACACATCTAATTAGCTAAAGAAAGCATAAGTGTGTTTAATATTACCTGATTGTCTTTTGTGAGCATCAGAGGGAGGAAGGCTGTTTTCTTCAGTAACAGAGCTGTGATACCCAACGAGACTTTTAAAATTTTGCATAAAGTCATCAACAGTAGCAACCACGATTCCATTATCAATGTAATTTGAAAGTGTTTTGAGATTCTTTTCTAAATACATAAAAGGAAATTTTGTATTAATATTTAGCACCTATTATCAAAAGAGGGAGAAATAATCATAAGTTTGTGGTTTACCTGTTAAGAAGACAACATGTCTTTGCTGTATGTTTTGAGCCTGAAGCCTGATAAGACACTCTAATTCTGGAGCATTTCGAGTTTGGGAATCACAATGATGGTAAGAGAGAATCTCAACCAAGTGCTGTTTTTGGTAGGTGTTCAGAAGGGTCAGCAGGCTCAGGGCGTTAGTGTTCATTCTGTAACGGGCAAAAAGCACATGATTAGAAAGATACTTGATTGGAGGCCAGTCTAAATATTAAAATTAAGTCAAAAGACAAACCAGCAAGTTACACTTAATTGGGTTGTCGAGAGCATAATTAAAGCTCAAGTGTTTTAACAACTGGTATTTGAAGAACACTACTTACCTCCCCAGCTCTTTAAGTTTTTTTTGTATTTTGCAGTGGACTTTCCACTGCCATTTCCCATCTGGGGTATTGAGATCCTCCAGAAACTTTAAGAACTGTTTTAGTTTATCTGTTTTGGAGATATTGAATGGAAGTTAAACACTGCGGTATGCAAACCGAAAATAATGCTTCAGTTTATACATAAAGCTTCTTTCAGTTTTCATCAAAGCAGTTACACAACTATGAACACCAGCCCCGGTACTTTAGGTGACCTTCCCAGCAGATCAGCCAACGACAGCGTTCCAAATGGAGCTGCTTTTTTGTAGGTCAGATGCAGAGCAGTGGTATCTGCTTACGTAAGAGCTGAATTCAGTCATATGTGATCTGTCTTGCTAAAATACATTTTAAAAACTGGTAATTTCATTAATTATTCAATTTCAAATTAAAAAAAAAAAAAGTGAGACAATCTAGTTTTTCAGGGTTTTTTTCTAGCATATTTGTGGAATGAGTAGTAAGGAATAGAAGGTTCCATGTACATAACTACACAATCTAACACAAAAAGAGACGCCAAGATCTCGTTCCCCAGAAACAAGTTCTCCAAAAAGCCCACTGAGGTAAGAAAGAGACTGAATTAGCTGAAGTTCTGAAAAAAAAAAAAAATCACAAAAAACTAATGCCAAACACCCTCATCAAAGATAGACAGAAGACTTGAAAGTGACAAGACTTGATTCCTCACTGCGATAGGAACAGCATCTCTCATATACTAAAACATCAGGCTTTTTTTGTCTGTTTTAAAGCTTCAGAAAACATCCCACTTACCTATAGTGAGGGACTCTGGATTAAGGACAGATTCATCTGACACAACAAAACCACCAGACACAAACAATTCATTGTAAGTGTGGTTTTTCACATCATCCAAACTGTCAACACCCGCAAAGCTGACACAAGAAAGCCTCTTCAAAGTCACCAAGCCAGGTATCTGTTTAAAAATGTTAAGAGATCAGAGATGTACACCAAAGGTCATATCAAAAAAACTACAGAACTTTCCAACTTACTAATACCAAATGTCAAACTTCAAAACACAAAAAATTACGATTTTTTCTCATGCCTGGGGAGGATCTCTCTGAAAAACATTACAGGAATGAGACAATGGAAGTTGAGCAATTCCATTATTTTGACTTTCTGTCCAGCACAGGTTTATAGACCCTGACTGGTGGGAACACCTGCAGGAGGACATCTGCCAGCTGCCTTCCCCCGCTGTTAGAGCATCGCAGAACTAGAAGGGGAACTACTCAAGCTTCTGTACAGCTTTACAGCTACTAAGAATAAATATGCATTAGCACATATAGTTAAAAGTATATGATGTAACAAGACCAGGCATTTACCACAACCATTTTTGTTTCTTCAAGCAGCAACTAAACACATGACATGGTTTAAGCACTATATTGTTATGAGAAAGTGGCCTTGCTCAAAATGAGCTCATCTCACTATGTTTTAACAGTAGCTTTCTATAGTACATATTTACTTATGTGAAATACCTTATGGATGAGGTTGGCGATGTCTTCATTTTGGATAATTATCAGCAGTTTATCTAAAGCAGCTCTTCTTTTAAGGAACTGTTCTGGATGGCACTCTGTATTACCTAACTTTGTAAGATATTCCTAACACCACAAAAAGAGAAGCCAGTGAAGAAAAAGTGAATAGTGAATCGCCACATGATGACCACGTTAAGTTTCCTGTTCAAATGAATCTCAGAGAGACAGGTTTCCTTGTCTTTCTGATCCATTATTTGGAATGATGTACCAACACAGAAATGTCAGTCATTCTTACAGAACTGCGCATAAATGGCCAATCGACCATGTATCAAAACTGCAGGAGATTTCAAGTAAAGCTAAAATTTTTTATTATTTCACTTTCATCTTACACATTTAAGTACAGAAGAACAGTAATCTCCAAAAGTTACCTGTACCATTAACTGGAGGGGGAGGGGAAAAGAACCCCAAACCACGCACACTGACTTTCCATACCCTCTCTCTAAAACGGCAAGCCATCACATTATTGCCTTTGTTATCTTTTTTCTGTAAGGCCACCCCCCGGCAGTATCTTCAGAAAGAAACTACAGCCTGTTCTGCTTTCCAACTATGAGAAAGAGACTTACGTAAAAGCTAAATATAAGCAAGACTCCCTCAGAACCTCAAACAACAAATGGGACAGGACAGCCTACTTTCACAATTCAACCTTTTTTGAAACAGATTTCAGACTACCTTATGTTTGCAAGTCCAGTTTTATACATTCTGATTTGAAAGGCACTCTATTCTATTTTAACACTAAAGAGAGGCTGAATTGGAACATTTACCTTGATTTCTTTGCAGAGAACGCTTTCTTCCTCTTCATGAATATAGAATTTCACAGTGTTTTTCTGTACATCTTTAATAATTTTGACCAAACTGTTAAATACTTCAGGTTTTAACTGGCTTATAAAATCAGAAAAGGCTGGTTGGGTTGAAATGTTTAAGTTGTCTGGGGATTTCCGCGTCTTTTCTGGTGGCTCCATCAGATCACCGCTGGAAGAGGTCTGATCAGACATCAACACATCCTCTCTTTTAGCATTCACATGATCTATTTCCTCCTTCACTAAGGGTAAGCTTGACAAATGCTGCTCATTAGAATCCAGATCTTCCACCACGTTATTACACAATGGCTCCGATAACAACGTGGTCTCCGAGTCCCTGCACACAGGTAACGTGTCAGGTGGAGGATTCAGTACAGTGTTCCCAACCACTTCTGCTGATTCAGGACTGGAATAAGCTGGTGGAGTCTGCCGAATGCACGAGGATAAAATAACACTATTCAACTTTTCACTCAGTGTCTCTATATATTCTTGGACAGAAGTCTCTGATGCCTGTAAACATATGTATTCAGAAAGTCTCATTATCCTCTCTCGGGCAGAGAAGACCGGAGTGGACATACCACTAACATACGCGACATTCTTCTGCTGCAAAATCTCCTGAACCTTTTTTGCAAAGAGATTATATTCTTCTAATAGTGTAGTCTCTATTATTGCACTAATGGAATGCTTAGTTGTCAGAGGGTGATCTGCTAACCCACACTGATCTTCAACTTTCTCCACTTGCCTCGGATAAAGTCCATCTTCTGCTGTCCCCTTTTGTGTGTCTGAAAATGGAGAGTATGTAAACTGATAATCAGAACTTCTCTGTCTACTTATTACTCGGGGGTCATTAGGAAAGGCATCCGTTGGTGCTAAATACATCGGTGGTTCTTCTGTTGATTTCAGACCTATATAGGAAGAGTTAATCATCATCATCATCTCATGTTTGAAAGTCATGCACCACTGATATACTAAAACCCCCAAAGAACAGTTAAAAACAGCATTACTATTGTGCCTCCTGCCTCCAACCAGTTTAAATCCAACGACTCAAGTGTTACTGTCTGCTGAGGTACAGAAGCCCAGAAAACGTAATAGCTCCTAAGATGGTAGAACAATAAAGTCGAAGTTTGCTCAGAAAAGCAGAACACAAGTAATTTTCCCATAAATAATATCTGATTTAAGCACAACAGAACTGCCTTATTTTAAAAAAAATAAATCAAATTCAAAATCAAACAGGGTGACAAATTATTCAAATATTTTCATTTGCTACTAGGTTATAATCCTCAGACTTTCAAGAGGCTTATTTTAGCTGCATGTTACCTTGTAGAGTTAGACTGCGAACTGCAAGCTGCATGTTTGGCCTCACAACTGAGAACCAAAATTTTTTTGCTTAAAAAGTTAGGACGTAAGTTTTATGGTAATTTTTGATACCCATAACCAGTAATGCTCCAAGGAGTGCTGAAAGCCTCTCATAATCCAAACCTCAGCTTATTTCCATGGTGCACAGTTTCTTCACCATCCACATTCAAAACTATTTGTTTTTAAACCAAATTCAACACTTTGTGGCAATTAATGATATATATACACACACAGGTACTTCAGTATATATGTGTTCCATAAATACTTCAAAGGAGGCTTTTTTGTTGTTTTTCTATGAGGTTTTTTTGGGGGGTTAAGTGTTAAAGCTAATACAGTTGTAAGCAGAAAAACAGATTTCTGGAACAGAAGCAATAACCAAAATAGTACAGACAGTTGCTAAAAGTTAGTGTTCTTTTGAATGCAGTCATTTTTTTAGCCAGTTAAAAAAAGTTATATTCAGTCCCTAATTTAATCATGTCCATCCAAGTCCAAAAGGAAAAGATCTGCCACTAACAGGATCCCTTTTTCATGGTGACAGTATCACCTTGTAGTTATTTCATGCCACAAGAGTTACACAGAGAAACCAGAAATGTGGTTCCATTTTATTTTCCTTATTAATGAAACTAGATATTCTTTCTTCATCCTTCAAAGCGCATTCTTGGAGTCAGCCCAAATTTCAAGTTTTCTTTAAAAATCACTAGCCACAGATGTAAATCAGGTTATTCCACGTAGTTCCAATCTATTTTATTTGAACCTTTTTTAGTGTTGCCCTGTACCTTCAGTGTAGGTCCACACCTTTTGCATACACAAGTATATTAATTGTTAATGACTTTGAAAAACTCAGTGCCAAATCATAATGTTAATGAGTAAGCTTAGTTTAAACTCGTTTGAGAGATGAGGCACTTAAAATATGTTACATATCTCATTCTTGAGCTGCTCTGCACTTACAAGCTACATCACCATTGTAATCAAGAAACATTATGCTATAAGCAAGTAATCCTAAAAAGATTAAAAGCTATACTACAGCTTTAAATTTGGGGCTGTTTTTATAATTTCTTACATTTTAATCCAGCTAATCAGTTGCATATCAATTTTTAGCAATGATATCTTGTTCTCTGGCTCTCCTGTCTGCATCCCCAGTACAGGTAAAATTTCAAATCCCAAGGTTATTGAAAAAATTAATCTACAATCCACTCATCCCAATTTGACGGAAAGTTTCTATAACAATTACATCAGGAAAAAAGTTTTTAAGATATGTACGATTAAGAACTCATTAGATTATTCTTCAAAGGTGATTATTTAAGGTTTTCCAGAAAGAAAGAAACTTTGCTTTAAAAACAAAAGCCTTTGATTTTACTAAAGGGTTTTATTAAAAAAAAAAAGTTAAACTGAATGTGAAAAGAAAGATATACCACTGAATATGAATATAAATCCAAAATATTTTCTAACATAAAAAACAGGATTTAAAAAATCAAAAGGTCTATTTAAACTCCAGTTACCCTTATTTAAACAGTCCTCTAAAGGTGGCATCCTTCATAGATCTACACCTTTGGGTCACAAGTCTTCCCAAAAAACGAATACATGAACAAGGAGCAAACCCCAAATGAACAAACACACGCGTCAACAACTGTTGAAGTAAGATACATGATTTCAAACATACTCTTTGTTGCTAAAGTCTTGTCACTGGCTATGTCAAAGAAACCAAAAAGAGAAATGACTGAAAACAACTTTAGAAAGCACAGCTGCTGAAGAGCTGCTGAAGTAGTTTATCCTCGCAGGCCAAGAGTCAAATTCTTCACTGCTTAAGAGAGGTCCTTAATACAGTGACTCCAAAAAGAGGATTCTTAGGCAGATTTTGAAATCGTGACAAAATGACAAAGAAAGCTTAGAATGTTCTGTTTCTTCACATCCAAGATTAACATCATCAAAAGCCATCACTTTTAAGAATGTCAATGCATTAATCTTCTCTTACAAGAGAAGGAAGAATAAGCAAGAACAAACACCATTTTTGTTTTTTATGTCTGAAGCTGAAGGAGAATCTCTAATTCAAAGCAAAACTGAGTTAGGATGGTTTTGTTAACACCCGCCTGTGCCCAGGTTAGCTTTCAAAAATAAGACTCAGGTTTGGTTAATGTTGCCAGAAGTTTAGACTGTGATCATGAAGAGATGAACAATCTGACGATACAGAAGTTGTCCAGACGAGTTGAAGACCTATGAACAACTGTCTCCACCAACATCTTCTGCTGTCGTTGGGGAAGAAGCAAGACAAACCCCCCACTCCTCAAATCACAAACTATGAAGAGTGACTATGAAACTATGAAGAGTTCTTAAAGTAAGTTTAGCTGAACATGATCCCTGTATCAAAAGTAAAACACATTTTTGCTTAAAAAGAAAAAAAAAACACCAAGAGATTGCTTATTTGCCTTCCTGCACTTGTGCAGAGGTGAAAAAGAGACTGATGTTCTCTGAATTCCCTTCTGTACTTGCTACAAAGATGAGTGACATGGGAAGCCACTGGATTTAGAAAGCAATCAGTTTCAGAAAAGAACAAAGCTTCCTTTAAATTATATTACTGAATCCATCGTGATTAATGAACCAAATCCATCTTAATTAGAACCAAAATTCCAAGCCATCTAGAAGATACTATAGAGGAAGATATGCCCAGTAAAAATAAGACAAGGGGTAATGGCTTTAAACTGAAAGAGGGGAGATTTAGATTAAGTATCAGGAAGAAATTCCTCACCATGAGGGTGGTGAGGCACTGGAACAGGTTGCCCAGAGAAGCTGTGGATGCCCCATCCCTGGGGTTGTTCATGGCCAGGGTGGATGGGGCTTTGAGCAACCTGGTCTGGTGGGAGGTGTCTTTGCCCAGGGCAGGGGGGTCGGGACTCCATGATCTTTAAGGTCCCTTCCAACCCAAACCATTCTATGATTCTATGAATACTTATTGCAGTAACAGCTACTTTGTAGGAACCCAAAAAAAACTAGTGATGCTCAAGACAATGTCTTTCATCTCTAGAGAACAGCTTCCCTCTCAGAAGACTTCAGAGACATTTTTTCCCCGTAAGATTTCTGCTCTCACAGATGACTGTGCAATATGTTATTCAGTTGACAAACGCTTGCATAAACTCCCACATCCACTGTCTATGATGTATTAGAGTTCTGAGATGCCTTATCATCCACTTAACTAGTTATCTCAGCAACCATATCCTCATCTATATGCACAGTGGTCGTTTGCTCCAGGAGTAAGCCACTATGCAAATCACTTTACAGTCTCCATACTCTCTAACTTAGGAAAATATCCGAGCAGGCTGTTGATGTTTGGCCCTTAAAGAAAGTACAGAAAACTTTATCCAGAACTACCCTGCAATTTTGTTAAAAGGCCTATGAATACTGTGAAGAGAAACCTGTCCTCTCTGACATTCTCCCTTCTCAGCCAAACAAAAAGCTGCTAAACTACACAATTGGATGGATATCAGAAGCATCCAAGAGACAGATTCCAGCATTCCTGGAACACCATCAGAAATCACAAAGTTTTTATTCAGAGAATGCAGTTAATAAATTCTATTTGGATTTAGTCATAAGAGAACTTGATTTGTAGCCTTGAATTTTGAGCTCCTGATGACTATTCCTACAGCCCAGTTTCCACATCCTTCAAATCCATGCTTTTATGCTCTCCCAAGACTTGACACTGTTGACTCATCAAGAAATAGAACAAGAAGCTTCTCCTATAAGATTATTTAAGATATAAATGATTAGATAACGAGAAGACTTTGAAGCACTTCCAGTAGAAGAGCTTGATACAGAAAGAAGTAGACCACTTTCTCTAAGGAGAACACATTTCTCATGGCTTTTCTGGATCCCCGGTTGCAATTAACTGCCCACCCAATCTCTCAGTAGAACCAAGGAAGTTCAAGCACTGAATTCAAAGCAGTTATGTGCCTCACCAGATAAACAGTCAAGCATTCACATTTCTACATTATGTCAGTATGTACCCACAGCAATATTCTCCACCAGTATCTGTTTTCAGCAGATTTCTGTGTTAAACAAGTATCAGAAACAACTGCATAGGCTATAAATATGCTTGTGTGCCAACACGTGACCCAAGAATGCGATCTATGAAAGACAGAACCCTTTAGAACTTGTTTTCATTTACTATTTGTAGCAACATAAGAGTTAAACCCATCTTACCTGTAATTGGAATAAGTTTCCAGTGCATTCCAACTTCTATATTATTTGAGTTGGAATGTTGCCTGCGATAAACATGTTCTATAGGTGTGCTAGGACAAGGACTGTAGTCTTCAAAACTACTTACGCTTCCAGTGCTTGCTTCCTAAAAGACAATAAAAATTCTCAGCTCAAAACTTTTTCTTTTGGTATCTATTAAGCTTTTACATTCTCAACAGCTGACAGTAAGAACACACCTAACTTCACCCGCATATTGGCAATTTCGCCACCAATCAAGTCATGTCAAACGTGGAAATGTTTACATGAGGTACTTATATATTTTATTTACCTGTTTGATAATTTCTGAGACGGATATCTTTGCTGATGTTCTATCGTTAAGTAAATAAGGCAGTCCTGAGCACATGCCTTAGAGTACAGAAGCTGAGTGAGGCAGGCAAAGAGGGAAAAAAAATTAGGAAATCTGTCTCCTCCTCAGCCTTTTTTCAGGCTGTTGTCTTGACAGTTGACTAAAGCCATGAGATGTTGACATTAATAAGGAACTGCCAGCAACTAGTATCAAACCCTTGAACAATCCAATTTCATCCCACATCCCAGACAGTTAGATGCAAAACAGCATGGAGATTAAAGGTAGGACAAACACTTTCCTGCTCCATGTCTTAGAAAGCAGGCTTTGGGTATAAGCATCAATACCACACATCATAGAACAACCACTCTGAAGAGTAATGTGATTGAGCAAGCAGCCGGGGCCCTCTGAACCCTAAGCCCAAGAGCCGCCTTCACAAGGTGTTCTGCCAGTTATCTGCTGTCATGAAAAGTATGCATGGAACACATATACACCACTGCACCAAGAGGGCACATCAAGAGAGCTAGGCAGGCATTGAAGTGCTCAGAATTTTTCAACTCTGCTCCTGCCAAAAATGAAATAAAGCCAATTCCCCAGCCATCTTTAATACCCATAGAGCATTTAAGACCTTCCACTATGCACGTTTCTTAATGCTTCTCACTCAGACCATGCTAGAGGGACAGAAACAAGCCCTTTGTCTTTCCCACAGTAGAAAAGCAAAAGATAAGGACTGCGGAATCCACACTTGTGTGCACAAGTGGAAGGCGTCTTCCTGCTCTATAAAATGCCTGCTACTATTAAGTAGGATAGAGAATACACTTTGAAGAGGCTGGACCAAAACCAATATCCAAAACTGGAGCAATAACTACAACTACAGCAAAAACGTGCTTGATGATTGTAAAGCAGTAAGAATCACTTTATTAACCCTGAGGTACTGTCACTAGAAAAGGTCACTAACACACACAGAAACAGCTGAGGTAAGCTGTGAATTTTTGTTTTTAAGGTAACAATCCAAAACCCATAAAGCATATTTTGTTTCCAAAGACAATCAACTTAGTTTTGCCAATCAAGACAAGAAAGAGAGCTGTCATTAAAAAGAAACAGCTCTCATTTTGCTTCTCTAGAGTAACTATTGATCACCTGTGGATAAACATTCTTGTTTAAGATACCTCCAACCAATTCTAAATATCAAATCCAGATTGCAATTTGGCTTCTTTTACTGTCTTGCTTATGACTAGAAACCAACAGGCCAAAAAAGTCTCAGAATGATACAGCCTACAACTGACACATTTATTTTTGGTTTGCACTTGGGGAGAGAAGAGGAAGAACTCTGGGTGCATAAGCTTTGAAGTAGATTGTCTCAATTTAGATCTGGGAGGAGCCTGGTCAAAAAAAGGCTTGTTTCTGTGCCCAAAATGGAATTTCATAATTATGACAAGTTGTCATATGAGGTCTATAAGATTAAAGACTAAGCAGTACACAATCATTAATGGCCTTGCCTGCAACCATTCCTGAGAGTGTCCACATGAACTGCAACTACTGCCTTATAAGCTATTTTCTGCAAGAGTCACAGCTAGGCAGTAACTGTGATGAGGAACTCTCAAATCTCTCCTTACTGTGTTTCAGGTTCAACAAACCTCATTACTCTCAGCAGACCAAGAACCACTCCCAAAGGAGGAGGAAGATGGAAGGCAGTATGCAAGCTGTTACAGTAACACTATACCTGTTCCATGCAATAACTTCACAGATTGCTAAAAAACCTCACCACCGTAAGCAAGGTGAGAGCCAGAATTGAGTATCTTTTTTCTACAAGAGACAGAAGACAACGGCAAGGCTTTGGTCTCAGCAGACATGAAAAAACAGAGTCATACACAGTACTCGGCAACAGAGTGACAGAAGTTTTGCTGTCTATTGCTGAAGCAGCTGCATATGACACTTACTGTAAAACTAGGGAGGAAGACTGACCATGGTTGCTTTCCATCTTTCAGGTTATTTTAATTATAGTTTTATTACAGAAAGAGTAGACATAAAGAACCAGGAACACACATCTTAAGAATTAAGAAAATTTCCACATCCACTCCTACCAAACAGAAAAGCTTCTCCACAGGAAAGTCAGTGCTCATCTGCATTCCCTATGTAAAAAAACGTAATATCTTTTTCATTCAGTCTCATAGCATTTATGAAAATAGTACATTCATTATCAGTATCTACCTATGTGGCAGTTTCACTTACTTTTAAACGTAGCGTGTGTTCATGGCTTACTTCATTAGCTGAAAGCCGGAGATCAACATCAACTGGGTAGGGTAAGCATGCCACATCAGTTTCCAGTACCACTGGGCTCTGTGGGTCCTTAAAGTTAACATTTTCAGCCTGAGCGGTATTAGGAAGCTCATGATCATCTTTGTCCTGTGCTGGAATGGATTCATATTCATATTTTTGTCTCATATCCTCTTCAATTTCATCAGTGCTTAATCCTAAAGCTTGATTTACAGACTGCAACAACGACGAATCCAAGTGTCCTGCACTAGTTAGGCTTTCTAAAACCAGTTTAACGAGGCCATGTGTGTCATTAACAGCAGAGTCAGATACATCTTGCTGCCTCAAGTCAGTATCATGTCCACCAAGACCAGAATTAACTGAGAAAACAGAGTGTGGCGAATCCGAGGTTCTGCCCCCTTAGAGCAGGGGGAGGAGGGGAAAAGTAATCCATTACTAAGTGTTAAAATAAAAGCAAAACCAGACACCACTCCCCCCCACCCCCCAACACCTACCACATACCCACTCTTTCGCATCAATTCATACCGTACACATACATTTATTTTCTTAACAAAGAAATTTTAAACAGGTAAATGTTGATAAAAGGGCGGTTTCTAAAGCTAATAGTTCCCCCACAGATAAATAATCATGGGTTTTAGGTCACTCAGTATCACAATTTTATGTTTTAATAGAAGTCACATACGATGATGTATGTATTGTATGGAAACCTTGTAAAATTCTCCAGCGCTTGTTGATAGAAAAATATTAGTTTGAGCAAAACATTTACTTGTCTCCAGCCTTATCACTGTTGCTCCAGAAGCTGATGAGTATCTTAATCCCTAACCTCACAAATTAACCTTAGACTAAGCATAAATACTAAAACATTACCATGCCTATTTACACTAACTGTAACTTTAGAACAGGGTTATTATCCTCTTGGATGAGTAAATACCATGGGTATTTATTCTTCTTGGAAAGAGACTAATTTAAGTATATAAAGAACTCCTAACTTATTTATCATATATAGGAATATAAACACATTTAGATACTTAAGCTCAAAATATTATAGGTAATATTTTTTGAAAGACAAATTACCTTTAGGGTAATACAAAAACATAGATACATGTTGCTGTTTTGATACCCTGGAAGGAGTTAAGGCGAATTTCAGTTTTAAACAGATACTCTTCTGATCACAGCCAGGTAGAAATGAATTCACATATTTTACATTAACAATCAATGTAAAAAGACCCTGAAGCCTCATAAACTTCCAAGCAGGAATCCCAAGATCTAGCATGTAGCTTACACTCTGCCTCCACCATCCACACATACCAGTATCTTTTGTCCCTCTCAAAAGGGAAATTTATTCCTAAGAGCAGCTTCAAAAAAAACAAAATTCCACTTCATCTTCCAAAGTGATTCATCTACACATGAGAATGACTAGTGCTTGATGTTAATTCCCCTCCTTCTTTGTGCCACCCCCCCTCCCCAATTTCCCCCATTCATCGCCTTGAGAAAAGGGTCAGGGAAACAGAAATCAAAGGGGTTTTTTTGGCAGATCATAAGTAAGTATCAGATACTAGCTGCGATAATTATCTGAGATTTGGATCTGGATAATTTTACGTACAGAATAATTTTACTATTAGGATGTTTCCTTTGTCCCACTACAAATGTTACTGGCTATTTCAAAACTGTGCTCATGCTTAGAAGTTTAATTCTCCCCTTCAATGTAAATTTATTAGGTATTACATAGAGTATTTGAGCCATAAATAATTACAGCAGTGCCTAAAGTCAAACTCTGCTAAAGACATTGCAGTATCAAGTACTCTATATTAGAGAGTCTTTGGACAGTTCCACAGCTGAGGGAACTCTGAAGTCTGCCTTCTTTCCAAAGGGGCTGAACAAAAACAACTTCCATGACAAGTCCTGTTAACTTGTCTTCTACAAAGAGACAACCTACATAAAAATAAACTACATCTCCACTGACAGATCTCAGGCCAATGTTTAAATGACCTACCATGCATTAAAATATCCGCAGTATGCAAAAATATTCAATCTATAAAGATTAAATGTTAAGCATGCTTTAGAATACAACATTTAAAGACGAGTATACAAAGACTTTTCTTACCTTCATACTGACAACTATTCTCTGAAGACTCACTCATTTTTAAGTATTTCCGCGCATTTTCAGACTGTTTTTCCAGCTTCCTTTTCAGACCACTTTTATTTCTAAGGTCTTCAGAATCAGAGTCTCCACCTACATTTTTTTTCCTACACTGGATTAAGTTAATAAGTTCTTTGAGTCTATCAGGATCATAATCTCCAGAATGAGGCAGTTTTTGCTTGGCAGCAGTGGCTTCATATTTTGCATGGATTCTTTTCCCACTTTTTGCATTGGCAAAATCAGAGTCTTCTTCTGTGGCTTCATAGTCTGAGATGGGACTGAACTGTTGAAGTTTCCGATTTCCCTCCATCAATTCCTTAGCTCTAGAAACAGGTAGTTGATATGCCTCACAACCAAAAATATAGTTTTGCAAGGAGCTGTCAATATGAGATTTATTTTTTGGAGTAGAATAAAGATTTTTTTTGTCATCCAACCGTGAGTCATACCGATATAACACAAATTCTCTATATTTTCCAGAGCCACTACAGCATCTTTTCAAATACTCATTTATATACCTTTCCACAACAGCATTGAAATCTGCAGTAGTGTCTTTACGAGACTGGATTAAAGCAAAATGTAGAGACTGAATAAACTTTGTGAATTCTGGAATGATTTCCTGATTTTCGTGCAACACCATGGTAGTTGAATTTTTCTGTGTTCCAAATGGAACACTTTTTTGTGCTGCCATAGGAGAAAAGGGAATTCACAATTAAAATCAAATCATAAAGCTATAAATAAATGATGACTAGTTAGCAATATTCTGTATTACACATATTTGGTGAAACACAGTTTGGCATGACTGTGGAGAAATCACTCAAAGACAGGAAAGGAATTTTTTTGTGAAGTAACTAGCTTTAAAGCCTACTTGAAAGTCAACCTGCTCATAGTCATGATGAAATGCTCACCTTCACAATTTTGTGGTAACCTGTATCCTAGATACATGTATAATTTCCAATTTAAACCACTTTACGGACCCTTCTAGAAGAAGGCCACTTCAGAGGCTTACTAAGATTTTACTAAGCAGCAGCCTGAGAGCTCCCTGCAAGTAGCAGGGGAAGCATTACTCCTTCCTACGCAATCCCCACCCATTCATTGTGCTGCTTCTAAGATCCCTGGGCTCTTATAAAATCATTCAGTTTAGTAACCCAGCAGAAACCTATGCAGCTTTTTCAATTCCTTTGCAAGGCAACACAACTCAGTAAATCACAGAGGTGCAACAGGAGCATGTGCCAAGAGGAGGAGCTCCCCATCCTGGGGGAACTCTTTTTAGAGAGAACCCTTTTATGACATCCTTGAAACAGCAGCTCAAGGAAGCTCTAAGTTATATCCTTCTTTTATTTTATTTACCTATTCCCACTCTTCCCTCCTTCCAATCACAGACTGAAACTTTTCTCCATTCAACTATTTAAGCACTTCTGAAGACTCAAACCAGTGATTAACCTTGCGTTTGACAGAAATTGGAGCTCACAAGTTTTGAAATGTCACAGCAGCAAGAACTGGTGTATTTTTAAGGAACTGGCATGCACACACTTTAAATGTCATCTTACATCGTATCTCTTCTTACCCAATCTATAATTGACTGAATTTTCACAACTGTTACTTAAATAAGAAAAATCTAAGAGGTTTATTAAAATAAGAAATATAGAGATAAGAATCTCTGCAGGAAGCTGCCAAGGCTTAGGACAAAAACCCCTTTGTAAAAGTGAAACGCCTGGAAAGAGCTATGTTTTGACAATCTCACTTCTAACTTACATCTGGCCAAAAAGGACGGCATTCGGCTGCTAGTGCTACTTTATTGCAAATTTTAACTGTAAAAGATTAACTTTAAAGTCTCATCCCAAAGCACTAAAATTCTACTAAAGCCACGTCTTGTTCAGTCATCTTCTATTAACTGGTTGTATCAATATTTTCTTTGCTCATTTGCTCAGTTTTTGGTGCATATCCGAATGCAAAAAATTAATTACAGGTACACTAAAGACTTCCAGATTTTTTGATTACTAAAGAAAGCCCTCAAACCTCTGAAGTGTAATGTTATTACCAGGGTACAGATCTCTTGGAATACAAATGCTCAGTTCTACTAAAACGTACAGTCAAGAAATTTAAATAAAGTTTTACTTTCTAAAATATGAACAAATGAATCTAAAATATGTAGTGTGATAGTTACTTTTGTGAAGAGATAAACACCATCACCACGACCATAGCCAATGCAAACTGTTATTCTTAGTTTACACTGACATTATAACACTACAAAGTCTTCAACAGAATATAAACAAACTTACTTGAGTTCACTACACCTCTAGGCTCTGGAAACAGAAACAATGCATGTAGCATGCGGGATCGTCCAGTTTGGTGGTCTAGAACAAAAGAAAATGAAATCAGCTGAGCAGACCACTATGCTTTAAAAGTCTCCAAAAACCCAATCCCCTAAAAAAAAATAAATCCAAAACCAACTCAAAACCAAAAATCTCAGAGTATGCATACCATAAGGAGATATCATTTGCCAAGGAGAAAGGAGAAAAAGAAATCCTCTGTCCAGAAGTGGTTTCACAAGAACCTGTTTTCAAGCAAAAAAAGTATACCATTTCAAACAATCAAAGACATTTGCTCACTAGGAATACTCTCTGCAGGCTACATTCCACCATGAGTAGAGAAGTGGCCTGATACAATACATAAGAATATGCCAGCTAAGGAATTCCAGCGAGATCATGGATCTTGTAAAACGCCTCAATTACTAGTTAGTAAAATTATTTTTAAAAACAGGAAGAGTCAAATCCGTTGCACTCACAAGTTTCTCTTTCTCTAGTTTCTGAAGTAAACCCTCCAAGTGACTACCAGAACGGGACTTCTCCACAACTTCATAAAGGCTACAGTACATGCCATTCTTCAACACTGACATGATACAAGGGTAGAAAGAGAAGGTAAGAAAAACAGAAACAAAATTGTAATTCAGAACTTTTTAAAATTCTGAATTAAGAAAAAAACAATTAAGCTAGAACTATTTACCTTCTTTTACTCCTAGGTAAGTTTCTTTATAGAACAACGCTGGTGAAACTTTTTTCTTCAACTGATCAATGTTGACAACTTTTTCAACCTCGAGCTTCTCAGGACTGAAGACGAAGGGTGGAGGGAGGGAGAAAAAAAAAAATAAAGACCTCTTTTTTCCCCTCATAGTCCTACCCTCATTGACCAAATAAAAACTATCAAATACATGGTCTTAAAAATCAGTTCCTTGGACTATCTCATGAGTCAGTGGTGTTTATTCCTGCTAAGAAGTGTATGTCACTTCAAAGGAAAAACAAACAAACAGAGATGCTGACAGTTATATGCATGAATTAAAAGAAGCTCTGGATGCACGTGACTCAGGAGTCTAGTTTGACCCATTTAAAGCCTCTAGTCAATGTGTATTTTAGATTTTCTTCTGAATATAGCCCAATTCACCAGTCTCTACTAGCAAGAGTTTTAACACAGCAATACTTTGAACTTATTCTTCAAATGGTAATACTCACAGCTTGCATGGAAGGAAAGGACGTGCTGCTGATTTCAAGGACACATGGCACAAAAGTTTGCCTCTATTCCAAAGCTGTCCCCTCCATAATGTAAAGTTTGATCTATCTAAATTAAGATGGACAGAGAAAAACTAAGTGAAACAACTTGCTAGGTGAGACTTAAAGGAAATGGCAGTAAAGAGGCTGTGGAATCTCCAAAAGCAGATTAGGGAAAAATTCATACTAATACCAGACCAGTATGTTAAATAATAAGTTAAAAGGTAACAGAAAGCATGTTTACAATCCAATCTTGTTCTGACCTGCTCTGAGCAGAGTAAAGGAGGTTGGTACGTTACCTGTACCTGTCTATATAAGCATGTTGTTAATGCCAACATCTATGGAAGGATATGCTTTTTCCTTACCACAACTGTTAACCTCTTCCACACATACTAATATTTTGCTCGAATGAGGTTCAAAAGGAAAGGAAGACAGAGGATTTGAAATGCCATCAAATAGCAGATTTGGGAACAGAAGTTCTTACTACACAGTAAGTACAAAAGGAAGGGAAAAAACCCTTGATTTTGTTCAGTTCTAGTTTGTTCTGGTAAAAGAAGACACACGCTAAGGTGTCTGTTCAATCATGCAGTGCCAGGAGGAGATGCCTCCAGTCAGGACGGTACAGGATAACACTCAGGTATCCAGTCTGCATAACTAAGCAATCATTCTGGTTACAGACAGATAAAACTACACAGGGAAAAAAGTCCAAAATCTTCCACGTCTATATCATAAAAGCAATACATTTCAATTAACTCTTACCTGTACTCCTATCTGTGTTGAAGCTGTTTGATCTAACAAAAAGAAAAAAAGACAGAATTACTACTATGTTGAGACAGAAACTTCTGGCTACTAAATTTTACATTAAGAATATTTTATCTGTCTAACAAAATAACAACACTGATCATTTGCTCTCTAACCTTAAGCTATCACTGCTGCACTCTTTTGTGCTATTTTAGATATCTTGATAACTATTTTTAGCACTACATAGTACAGTCCCCACATCTGGATGCCTTCCTACCAGCACAGGTATGGCATTGTATTGGTAATCAGCTTCCCATATAGATAACCTCTCCATAAGTATTGAGACGACACCACTGAAGAGTTCAGTGACAAAGAATACAGAACACTTTTTCAGAATACGAAGCAAGACAGTGCTGTGAACACTTCTATGTCTGTGAATTTCCCCAGTTATACAAAAAAAACCACTTTATACAGGGATTCCACCTGGGCAGGAGGCAAGTAGGTGAAAAGAGCAGTAGAACTGCTTCCTACAGGGGCCAGCCAGCTGCATAAAACTGATTTTGTCACCTCTTGCTTTGCATTAGAAGTATTTACTATGCTAAGTCCCTGTGATACATCCATTCATTTCAGCACTGTTCATCTAAATCAATTCTAAGCTACTGCCAAGAGCAATGAATTCCTCATGCTGCTTGCAGTCTTTCCTAAACTCCTTTCCCAGCTTACCTTGACGGGGGCAAGAATTTTGGTGCTTGCACCATTTCATCTTTGTAAGTGAATGAAACCACAGCGTAAGGACAAACATGTCTTGGTCTTCGCCTTATCTCATCAAAGCCATATTCATAAAAATAGTACTAGAAAAAGAAGTGAACACAATGTTAAATTACAAGTCTGGTAAACCGTATTTTGCAAAGAATCCATGACCCTTCTTCACTGAAAGGTGTACTCTGTTTCACAGGAATCGCTTACAAAATATACCTCATGATTAATTCTTTAAATAAACAAAGGGAGTTTGTTTGAAACCTGTTATGCCAAACATTAACTGATATATATACCAAGTTATAAATTATTATAATAAGTAGCAAATAGTAAGAAAACACAAAAATGAACATTTATGTTCCTACAGCAGACTGCAGCTTTATGGGACATGCTCAGGTTTTGTTAATATCTTCAGTTATTATACCTTCACCATTTCAAAAGTTCTTTTTACGAAGTTATATATAAGAAGTTAACGCACGCTCAGCTTTCCTCTACCTGAGTAAGTTCATAGGCTCGATAAGCCAACAAGGAGGTTACTTTATTTGCATTCTTTGAAACATGACACTCGTGCTTTGGTGTTGGATCTAGCGCACTCTTTACTGTTGATTCCATTGCTTTCATACCAATGTGGTCATATATGCTTTTCATTTTTCCCTGTAATAAAGCAGAAGAATTGTAAGCATAAGCTTCTTCCTGAAAACTGGCAAACTTGTTCAAGTACCAAAGTAATTAAGAGCGGGGAAATGAAAACGGGCCATTAAAAAAGCCATTTATAGAAGTACGTTATTTTCACTCATTCAAAGAAAAGGCATTTTCACATTGTATAAAAATTTATTATGCTTTATTTAAGCTCAGTGTCAACAACGGATTTTAAACCTGGTAGGGCTCTAGTTTCTCTATAAGCAGATAATTGTGTCAATGGAGTTCAATAACTTAGATTAAAACCACCTTAATTTCATCAGTAAACGACACAATTGTTCATGGGTAAGCTAGATAAACTTACCTTTATTATTTTAAAAACAATCACATCTCCAGTTGCTCCAGCTTGTAGGGGATTAGGCTGCAATAAATCAGCATACCTGGAGACATATACACCTGAGAGGAGTATAAAAAAACCCCAACACATTATAATGAATGTTAAAACATTATTACAAGTTTAAGCAGCATTAAATGGGATTAAAGCTCAATGTATACCAAATGATATAAATACAACAATCTGTTTGGAGTATGATCAGGAAAAAGTGGAAGGGCATGTTCACCATTTGCATCTTCAAGACAACAGACCACAGCAGAATATGGACACAAGCTCAGTCTGAAAGGAGCACAACCACATTCCTGAAAGCTTTGTTGTGACCAAGAGGACAAGCCCTGCCCAAAGGCTGTACAGATACTGCTTTCAGGTGGTTTTTTAAAAAGATGAACTACTTCTGTACAATGTCCCATTGCACAATGGGGAAATAAGCAGTGAGGGTATGATTGAGAAATAAGGCATCTCTGCAATCTCTCATCCTACAGTGTTGACAAAAATACACTGGAATTTGGAATTGTGAATCGACACTCAAAGGGAAAGGTAAAATAAGTTCTTTCTTTTCAACATTTCAACCATAATTTCATAGATTTGAAAGTCACAAGCACACACTGTCATTTCTTGGTCTAGCTGACTGCCTCAGATCAAGTAACTGTAACTCAACTCAGGTACTCAGAAAAGCATCCATTTTGCTTAGGTTCACTCATTCCAACTCTGTATTTAACTGCTTTAATAAATTGCTCCAGAACCTTTACCGGCTAAACCAGTAAAAAAATTATATGCTCATATACCTTTGTTCATCCCCTCGCTCATCTGTTCTGCTTTCAATATTTATTTTAGCACCTCTGCTCTTATAGAGGGTGACAAAATTACTTCTCAATTTTCAATTTGAAAAGCTTTGCAAAAAGAACTTTGCATCTTGCTCTTTCAAATCTCTTAATGCCTTATGACTCTTCCAAGTCTCCAATTTATCTGTGCTCTTCTTGGATTTGTGGATTCAAGAACTTTGGTTCTATCTACATCAATACTAAGCTGAGCTACAAGTTCCATTAGGCATTTCTGAATGCATAAACATGTATATCTGTATATACAGAGGGGCACACAGCCATAGATTGCATTAGTTCCTTGGCCTCCTAATTATACTGGGAAGACACAATATATTGGTTTGACTTAAGCCAAAATGAGAATTAGGTCTTCCCTTTGGGAAAATAATTTAAATGTCAAAAACAGAGTTATGAGATAATGTTCTGATGTCAATCTATGTTGCTAATAATACCTAGGTGTGATGTTCCTGCAATAAGTGACAGAAAAAGGACTGAAAGTTTACACAACTGCATCACATTATTTGCCAACTCACGCTGAGTAACACCAACACATAAAATCAAAAGAGAGTTACCCATGGAAGGGCTTCCCAGAATTGTAATTTTGGAGTGTCCCACCTGTAGGCCCTTTTCACATATGTTTTGGATCTGAAAAGAACAGAAATTTTTTTAAACAACTCTATCAGGAAAGTCAAAGTATGAACAGAACAATGAGATACAACAATTACAGAATTTTGACTGAGCTAAAAAAGAGAAAAAAAAATAGCAAAGCCCCATAAAACCCTACAAACAAAACCATCAAGAGGTAAGACTAGTCTAAATTGCCATATAAACTATTAATCTGTGCAAGTCCAACTGTCAGTATGAAGCAGTTACATAGACCCACCCCCATCTTAAAAACAAACGGCCTCCCTACACTTTAAACACACTTTATGAATATTACCCACTTTTAATAAACCAAGCAGAAGGAAATCCTGCTCTGTAAGAGCAGAAAAAGCACAGAAGTTCCCTTTCCATCACTTTCATTAAAAACAAAGAGGAAACACAGAAGATAAGTTCCATTTTCTAATATTACAGGTTACCTTCTCCTATAAGGTAACCTCATCTTGACTCAAAAAACAAAAATAAAACAAACAAACCCCACCACCAAAACCCAGCTGCCATGAAAACTCATTACGCTCCTTTTCAAGTAAAAAACCACAAACCCAATAAAAACCCATATGTCTATCCTTTTATTTATAAACCAGAGCCTAAATCAGAGGAGCTACTTCACAGAGACATGTAAATGGAGCACCTTAAACAGCAGGAATAAAGGATTTAACAAGTAACATAATATCATATCTCTTTCCCATCCTTATACACCTTCCAGTGCTGAATTTTGCAAAAATAACTTACAGATTAATAAGTTTGTCAGTAAAAACACTCAGTTTAAAAAAAAAAAAACCCAAAACCTCTTAATTGAGAGAGAATGCATTTTATATACAGTTTTCTTACCTGAGGTCGATCAACCATCAAAAATGCGTAGCTTTCAGAAAGCTCTTTTTCCAGGCGACCATCAAATTTCAGCTCTCTGCGTTTTTCTGTGAACTATTACAGAAAATGCTTAACACGTGTAGACTGATTACTGCTGTCACATTCAAGTGTCAGTCTTTTAAGGCCTCATCTATGTTAGCAGATCCAAATGCACAAAAATAATCAAAAGATAATCTGAATGAAATTATAGTAAACTAAAATTAAACTTCAAAAACATTATACGTGTGGGAAATATCATTGGCTTAATCTGCCCAAAGACTTGTTTTTTTTGAGGAAGAGAAACTCTTCAAACAAACCTGTGCAGTAATGTTTTAGTGTTATCTTTGTAGCACAACTACCTAGAAGCACCCAGATCAATGCCTTCCATATCATCTTTGAAATTACAGAAATAAGCCTCTCTCTCATTTTAGGAGACAGACCATTATCTTTTGCTTTATGCATGTACTTTTGGAGCTGCACCTCACTGCTACTGAGGTGGTTTTCATCAGCTCGTTAGCAGTAACCATGAATCATAAACGTTACAGTAGTAAAAACAAACAAACTTCAGAGTTTACCTTATAGCTTCAAGATAATAATTAGAGCAAAACAATTATATTACCTATTACTCCATACACAAAGCTTTTGGCACTGCAACTGAAAACTTATTTCACAATTATGAAAGAAATCTGAGGCTGGATTTAAGAGACACCAGATACTGCACAGCAGAAATGCTTCAACTGAGCTGCTCCACTTCCTAGTCCAAATAATCAACTCTTTGAGGTACTTCTTGGAAAATAACAACATTACAGACTCTATGTAAACTTAGTATCAGAAAAATATTTTAATCGTAAATTTCACAGGAAGCATCAGGCCTTTCAGATAAGACACTACAGCATCCTTCCAGGTTATTAAAAATATATTGAGAAAACTTTTAAAAACTAAAAATGCACAGAGGCAAGTGGTGCCAAATACTTTTTTTTTTTTTATTTTAGTCTATTTCGAGCATCTGGAAGGCAAGATTTTATGTCTATGCATAAAATTGCCTGAAAAATAGCTGCTGATGTGAATTTGCAATTAAATATCAAGCACATAAGTAGAAAATAATCCCCCGATCTTGGCCTCTAGACTCAAAGAAAACATTAAACTTCATTTGACTGGTACCTTATTCATAAAGAAAAGCCACAAATGTACTCACTTCCTTTTCCAACAGTTCACTATGGACTAAGCTGGCTCTCTTGTAATGAAAATTGGACACTGAACTAGGTTCCAAGTAAGATGAATGCAGAATCTTCACAACATCCTCAAATTCTCGAGAGCCTAGAGCTACTGGCTGAAAGAGTGCTATAAAAGAAAAGAAATAAAATAAAATTCATTGTCAGTTTATGCATTAGAGACAAATGGTTTATGATTCAACTTAGAATACAAAACATCTAAAATATTTGAAAAAGATGGAATTTAAACTCTCTAGCCTAAGTTAAAGTTGCCTAAAATTACAGCAAAACAAAAACCAAAGTCACATTTCTTTATGCTTTGTTAGTATTACTTTTGAACAGCTAGTTCTCAGAAGTTAGCAAGGGAAGTACCTCAAATCTGAATTTACCCTTTGAAAACATCTGATAGGTATCGCAAAACTGTAATTAAACTTTTATGATTTTAATTAAACCAATTAGCTCTTTTAATTAAGAACCAGGAACAAATTGTTCTAATAAAAACCTCAACAGCAGTTTCATAGCATAGCCTCACTTTAGAACCGTTATGGGGCTTTTTATTTGTTTGCTTAAAGTCATTAGGCTGTATATGAATAAATTCAACACTGTCTTAAGAAGTTCAATAACCTCCTGTTACTAAAACCCACACTGCCTGTGCTCATGCTTTATGAACTTATCCCATATGATAACTGCTTTAAAAGGAAAGCCCTTCATTTGTTGTTTGTTGTACAAATTCACCTTCTGGGCAAACCTCTGCCTAAGCTCGCAGAGCGAAGTGTTCACCTCCCCAAGCTTCTCTATTTGCATTTGGGAACTGAAAGTTTCAAACTGACCAGAAGAGCAACCGGAGAGTGGGCCAGCAGAGAATCTGAGTGCAGATTTTGAGAGTAATGTCTAGGAAAATAATACTCTTGGGGGAACTGAACTAGTTCACTACAGCAAGCGTTTTTCTCCCCAGGGCAACCTCCAAAACGCTCACAAGAAGCGCAGTATTTTTGTGGTATTTGCAAACTTCAGGCAGAAAGTATTCCCAGCAGATATTTCTGGGACTGCTTTTGCTCTTTTTGTAGGAGGGTCTCTTTTTCCTTTACCAAAATAAACCCCCAAACCACCACCACCTGAAATTGCTAGAAGTTACAATAGTTAGGAATGAACTACAATAATACAATTCTCACATAAAAGACAATCTACCATTGTTCTAACAGCAAATTAAATTTAATTACATCTTTAGAGTACTTAATTACAACTTCATTAAATAATATGGTAGTAGATTTAGATAGTAATCTTGTCCTCATTTGCAGGAAATATATACTACACTAGCCCTAATATAAAACAATTGTTCTAAATGAAAACTGAACTGTCTCGTGTTATCTAGTAAAAGCTGCATTTACACACACAATTTAAAACATAATACCAGATTTGCAAACTAAAGCAATGATTCCAACACCAGCAACAATGAATAACTGATTTTTTTAAGAGTGGAAGTTATGAAAGTGATTTTTAAAAAAAGTTACTATGTAACATTCTTTTCAATAACAACGCCTTCATTCTTGAAAGGCTGACAGCAATATGGGAGGAAAGATAATTTGAAGCAAATGAAATTCTCAACTTAGTATTACCGAGATTGAATGCGCTCGTACTGAAGAGAGCAAAACTTATTAGAAAAATATAAAGCAAGCATACTATAGATACATACACACTGGAAAAGCACCTCCCATCCCCAAACACCTCTCAGATCTTTCTGACAGAGAGCTGCTACACCTTAGTGTGGTAGCGCACGAGTTTCATATATTGCCTGTTCCCCTTCTGTCTAAAAGGGCCCGTTAAGGCAGACAATCACCAACGTCAGCTAATTGTTCAAATTTCCTGTTTCCTGAACAGTGATTACTGTACCCACCCCTGCTCCTTCCTTCCCCCTAGAAATGCATGCTCAAACCCAGCCTATTTCTTGTCTTGAGTCCCAGCAAGTAGAAAACTCTACAGGACAAGCTAGAAAGAGTGACCACAAACCATACACAGTGTCTTGCCTCCTTCCCAGATGCAAACCTAGGAAGAGGCATATTATTACATCAGTTAAGATCCCGTCATTCATTCAAATATTGTCAACTACATTCCCATCTGTGTGTTAAACATTTCCTGCTTTCTGGACAATTCTGACAAGCTGAGACAGAGCTCCCCAAGAAGAGTGAGTCCTCCTGTTCTTCAGCTACTGAGAACCTACATTAACTACTATACAAGTAGCTCTCAGCAAATTTATGGAAGAGCTCTACTTAACACCTTCAGTTATGGAATACAGAAAATTAGAGAGAATTTTTTCTTTAAGATTGTTGTGTTTTTTTGATTTCTTAGCGGAGGACTGAAAGTATGTGTTACTACTATTGTTACTTATGATTCAATAATGCATATACTTTCTAGTACTTCACCAAATTTACACCCCAAACACCACCTAAGTTTATCAGACATGCTACTGAAACTAGAAGGGCTGTTGCTATCTTTGTAGTAAAGATACATCAAAATTGAAATATTTTTAAGTACTTGGGCATAAAAGTTACTTTTGAGATTTCAGTTTTTCCATCTGAGAACATGAAAACAAGACTGATTCCACGTACCTGACCACATCAGTCCAAGAACAAGACCCTACATCCACCTTTCAGTAGCAAAATGCTTAATAATAATTAAAAAAACCCATCACAGTAAAGGAAATTATATTCCTTTGATGTACACTGCCCAATCAATACAAAGTGAACAGGAACTACACATACAATCTTGCCTTAGTTTAATTCATGCACAAATTAAGAGTGATTGACTTCATGATCAGTTACTGACTGACAGGAAAGCAACATGAATGAAATTTCTTGACTGCATAATCCTTACAGAAGACACTACTTATGTTTTGAACAGTACTTATAAACACTATATTTTATCCTGTCTGCGTGATGCCTTTTCAGATACAGTAGTGGAAGACAATGCACACTTGGTCTGTGAACTAGACAGCACCCACTAAGCAGTTCTTATTCAGGGGCAGCCTACTAATTCTCTGTTTATTGCATTCTGTTTCTGAGTTGCTAAACGATGGATGGAGCAACGAAAATGTGACAAACTGACTGGAGGACAGCATTGTAATCATAAAGTAAAAAAAGTAAGTCACTTAGTTTTGAACTTCAAGTAAGTTATCACATACAACAGTCCAAAAATAAAGAAGTGCATGGCATAAGCTTTTTTCCCCTTTTCCAAGCATGCCCCTTCAGACACACTAACCATACACATGACAGGCTCAAAGCTACTTCCACAGTCATTCCAGAACTTGAGGCACTGCAGCCTTCAAGTTATTTCTAAAAACCTGAAACATTACCTACTGAGGTAACTAGCAAGGTAATACTGTTCATTTTGTCATCTAATCATTGGTGATGAAGGACAGCTAGTTTCTGAAAGGTTAAGGTCACCATGGAAGGGCCTGTACTTCACTTAACAAGTTCAGATGCAAGAGAAGAACCTGAACAATACTAAACTAGATCTTCTGTAACAGTCACCAAATCCTATGTTCAGAGGCAAAGGATGAGACTATTAAGCTTATCTCCAGTCCTACCTCACCTCAGAGACCAGTACTGTGTGTGTGTATGTATTTTTCAGGCTCACTATACAAACCTGATATGGGTATGTTGCACCTTTATTGGGCCCACGCAAGTCAAACAGTCATCTATGTGAGGACTAACTTGCAACATCCTTGTAACACATACAAGTCAATTATTGTGGATTTTGCTGGCTTGTTCTGCTCAAGTAAAAATCAGTACATAAATACTAGTTTTGTTTAGTTTCTGCCCAGTGTATTGGCACATACGTAAGTATTTTTAGGTGGAAGCTAAGATTAGCTAACATAGTAGGTAGCCTAGGGACAGACACTAGACAGGATGTTCGGCTACATGTCATTCCCCAGAGGCTTTAAGTTTCTCTTTCACAGCTGTCCGGTGCTTCAACTTGAGAAAACAGAGTTTGAAGGTAAGGGGTTTGTGGTATTTCCATTTTTTTTTTTTCCCTTTTGATTTTAAGTCAGAATCTGAAGAAGAGGAAGAGAGAGACATCCTATTTAAGGAACCCTGAACTAACTTTCAAGTGAAGTAAATTACTTATTATTAGGTAAGTTGGCAGAATGCTAGCACTCTTCCCAAACAAGCGCTCTTGCTATGAAAACTCCATTGAGAAACACCATTTTAAGACTTCATTTTTAAAGACTAAGACCAAAAATATGGTTTGCTAATGAACCATAATGTTGTTACTTATGATTTTTTCAGCCCCAAATGTCTTTTGCTCTCAAAATGTCTAAGTAGTTATTAAATTCAAGAATTGCTTAATGAAACCCCCATGTAGAAATAGCAGATACAGATCTCTTCCAAAGATGTGGAAAATTGTAAGACAAAAGGCAAAATGAAACATGAAATACTATCAGGCAGAAAAGGGACAACCTAGACCTCCAAGAAAGTACTGCCAACACTTTCATGGACCAAAGCAAGACCTCTTTGCCTTCACTCAGCCTGAGAAAGAGCAGTCATTTTTGTCCAACCTTTACCAACAAGCAACCCCTTGAGCCATTGGTGGCTACTTGAGTGTGTTTTTTGGAATTGCCTTTTGGTGTAAGGACGACTCAGAGTTCAGCAAGTCAAACAATGCCCTTTCAGTGCTTTATCTTGTAATTTTGTTTTCCTCATCCTATTAAACAAGGACCTTTGAAGTTTCAGGCAGATTTGAACACTGGAGAAGATCTGACAATCCAATCAGAAAAGGCCATGACAACTGGCTAGAGTACTAAGATTAAAAAGAGATAAGCCACTCAAGAGACCATAAAACTGTCACTAAGCTGTATTCACCAAGAAAACAGAAAATTTCAAGATAGTTTTAAGCAGGAAAACAAATGTAGGCACGCATTACAAAAAAAAAAAATAAATCTCAGAGCCAATCTTTTTTTACAGTTTGGTTTCCTGCATTCTTTGACTAGGAGAAAAAAAGGAGGTCAGAAGAAAGATGCTCTGTGCCAACTAACCACAGTTAGTTTCAAGAAGTATGTTTCCTGCAGATGCATGTCTCCACGTTAACAAGGTTCCTTCTGTAGACTTTCAGTCCCTTGTTAGTCTCCAACAGAAGTAGAGAGAAATTCCAGAAAGGCCAAATAAGCAGCTAATCCTAAATCTTCTAGAATTTTTCCCTTTCATTTTTGTTTTGTAGATTCAATTTTTAATTGCTTCACAATCAAAAATCGTTCCCAAAAGACATTTTGGTGCTTTAAAAACAAACCACCCCACATGAATAACAAAGTCACCCTGTACAGATTGTATGGTTCTCACATGACAGATTAATCGTCATAATGAAGACAGCAGGCATTTAACAGGATGGTATATCCAGGAATAAAATGGAGGCTTAAACAGCAAAACAAGGACAATTCCAATGCAAGGAAGGATGGAAGAAGTGTATTCCACATGTATTGTTTCATGCTGGAATTTAGAATCTAGCCTAGAGAGCTATGTTGACAGGGACAGATGAGTGTCTGATTATTTTGTAATTCAACAAGATTCACTTGAACACTGGTACTAAGCACGTTGTAAGTGTATGCCACTACATTGTCAGACAATCAATGCACTGCTAATCTTCTAGTTTAATTCCAGAGCTGATTTAATTGCATCATTTCTCAAATGCCAATACTAATTCCAATAGCAATTTGTTTGTCCTCAAAGATCATGCTGGCAGCGCTTACGTGAGCCCACCTCTGCTGGTCTTGCCTGCAACATGCTCTCTCAAAGCACTTTGCATTATGGCACCACGTGGTGTACGGCCAACAGTCAGCAGCCACGAGTGACTACACGACTGCGAGCGCCGTGGACAGGATGGAGAAAGGTCTGAGAAGGCTGGAAATTGCAAATGGCCAGAATGACTAAAATGTTCAAGAAGCACTCTGCAAGCTGGAAGGGAAAGGAAAAAGACAAGTACACTAAAACGTAAGGCCTTAAGAATGGGTCAAATAACCTTGACACGAGCAAGTGAGTATCAGATGGAGAGTAAGAATGGCTTCCCCTTCTACCCTCGAAGCCACAGAAGCCTGATGTTTGAACTTCATTATCTAAAACTTTTTACACACTTTAGGAGATGGTTCTACACAGGCAAATGATGAATTAGATGACCCAAAAAGGTATTTTGCAGGTTTTCATTCACATTTGAACTAAATGCTAGAGAAGAACTTCAAATGTCTGTGGTTAAGTAATAAACATTTCTGAGATATATTTAAAGGTACTCAAACGTTATCACGCTTGGGTCTGACATATGGAAGTGCAAGAGGCATCATATTTTATCCAGAAATTTTTCTGTCAGATGAATAAGAGACTTTTTTCCTCCAAATCAACCCAGTCCTTTTTACAATGAATCTCTGCCCAACTTGCATTCCCCTCTGGGAGGGGAGGGTGGCAATAGAAAAGAAAGGGAAGAAAAGGAAAAAGGGGACATTACTGCCGAAAATGGAAGAAGGAAAAGACTGGATAATGAAATAAACCTACCTTCATCTCTTCCTTATAGAAGAAAGCCTTTCAAGAAGTTAGATGTTAGACTCTTCTCTGAAGAACTAGAAGCCTATGTGAACAGTTTGCGATACGTACTAAGTTACTGACCCCACACTGTAAAAGGTCAAGAATTCAGATAAGTTTCAGGGAGGGAACAAGAAATATCTTCAATGCCATTTAATAATATCAAAGATAAGCTGAAGCCAATGGAGTCTCACGAAAAGCAAGAAATACCACAGGCTTTTAGAGAAAGAATTACTTGAAAGCCAAAAAACAAGCCCTGGACACTTGGAAGTGGAACACTTCCAAGTCAAGGCACGTGAACGTGGGATGCTCGCCTCCTCCCTGAAAAGTAAGGAACTTTCACAAGATAAGAACATTCTTTTGTGTATCATCAATGAAGGACAACTCTGCTCAGTGCTTGCTAGTCTACTGTAAACAGCATTACAGCCTCGTCCTGCAGAGGAAGTCAAGGGGAAGAGAAAAGTGAAGCATCTTCTCTGCGTGTCCATGTCCCAGAGAACCATCTTCTCTGCATGCGACTGCATCTCCAGAAGCAGAGCCAGGATCAACACTCAAGCCCACCCTGATTGCATCCAGCTTTCTGTCCTTTTAAAGCAACGGTCTGAAATTCAAGCCGAGTTTTGTTTTCGTTTTTTTTTCTCCTCCTTGTGACAAAATAAAAACGAAAGAAAAAAGAGGGAGGGATAGGGAAAGAATGTAAAAGCCTCTCTGACGCCAAAAATCTTATCCCCAGCAGCCTCACTAGTCTGAGCCATGCCACAGCCTCCTCCACACCCGCAGGATTTTGCATGCAGTTGTGTGAGGTGCATAAAGATCCTGCCTAATGAATAAGATGAAGAGAGGAGTAAGGGAGAGAAGGGAAGGAAAGGGAAGGAACAACCTTTCTTTTCTCTGCTCTTCCTGGGGATCTGAAAGTTCCTCCTAACAGGCAGGTCTTCTGGGGGCTTAGGGAGAGGGGGAGGCCCCCCCAACACACCGCTGGGCGGCTGCTGTTGTTGTTCATTTGCCGTTGAGATGCTGCTCCTGCGCTGGCTGCTACCAGTGATGCTGAGGTTTGAGGGGACCTTGTCCTCTGCAGCAACAGCAGCCACCAGCAGCGCCTCCCCACTGCTACTGCTCTCAGAGCGTCCGCCATTTTGTGTGGTGTCCTCAGCGGCTCCTGCTCTATTACTCTCCACCCGGAGGAGGCCCGCGCTGGTCTTCTCCGTCCGCTGATGCTGCTCCGGCTCCATCTCGCCACCACTGGGGATCACGACATCCGCCATTCACTCCTATCGCCGACAAGCGAGAACGACAGCCCGCGCCTTCTCTTCCTCCCCCACCGAACTACCCCTTCCCCAGCGCCATGCACCACTCCTTGCCGCTACTGCTCCCCCTCCGTCCGCTCGCTTTATGGCAGCCCCGCTGCCCCCTCCCCGCTCTCTAACATGGCGGCCGCGCACACCGACGGGGCGGGGCTGGAGCCGGACCGGCTTAGCCAATCCGCTCGCGGCATAAGTTATAAGTAGAGGGGCAGGCGAAGGCCTTCCCGCGCTGTGGCCGCTGCTTTCGCGAGCCAGGGGCGGCTGCTGCGAGAGGCGGAGGCTCCGTCTGCGGAGCCGCGTTTAAAATGGTGGCAACCCTCGCTGCCGCCGACCGGGCGAGGCCCCAAGCTGTCGGGCAGGCGCCTGAGAAAGGTCCTTTCGCCCGCAATCTGCCAGGATAGGGCAGGAGAGGCAGCTCGCTTCGTTTGCGGCGTCCTTCCTACCAGCCCTGTGGGCGCGGGGACCCGGCAGCCCCTTCCTCCGGCTCCGGGGAGAGGCCCGGAGCGGCCGAGGGGAGCGCGGGGTTGGGCAGGTCCCAGTGTCCGTCGTCGTTTGTGGCCGGGAGCGGGGCCGCACGTCCCCGTCCCGTCGGCTGTGGCGCCGGGGAGGAGGGGACGGAGCGTTTCGCGTCAAAGTAACGGCCAGGCAACAGCCCGCCATCCCTGCCGGCCAGCAATGGCCGCGCACGTTCGGAGCACCCTCCCTGGAGGTGCGCTCTGCCAGCTTACCCGCACGCAGCTCGAGGAAGGCTTGTCCGGGGGCACGGTGCAGGAGGCGGACCGGGCAGGTGAAGATCCGGCTGCACGGGGGGCGTGCCGTCCCGTCCCGTCCCGTCCTGACAGAGCAGCCAGGGTCCCCGCAAAGTCATGGCCACAAAATGACCAAGAACAAAAAGCAGCGGTGCACTACGAGCTCTCAGTTCTTCCTCTCAGATTTAAAGTTTTCAAGACATCAGCCAAAATGACGAAATTTTCCCTTTGAAGAATAAAAATAAATTATTAACCATGAAAGACAGGCAAAAGTCTTAGACAGAATTCTTGGATAGTCTAATGGTGAATTAGAACAGCACCACACAACCTTTCCTGCCCCCCATTAGCATCTTCCCCTCTGGGTGTACAAATGCTGCCAGACTTCTGTCTTCAGACTAATGTCTTCCCAATTAAAACAGTAATGACAGTTTTGTACAAAGACAGTGTAAGAGAGACAGTTCTTACCAAATCAGTTAAAAATATGAACAATATGGTTTGTTACACTTTCTTGGGACAGAATCTTAAACTGCAAAGAAAATTTATATTATTGCAAAGACTTTTATGTGTTTAATTCTACGACTTAATTTAATTTAATTCTTTTATATGTTTAATCAAGCATATGTATGTTAGCGTAGAAACAAACACATAACCATTCTCCTTGGTTATATGCGGCGCTTTATTACGAGCTCGGGAACCAGGGGTCCGCACCCAAATCTGGTTCCAAAATCATTTTGTCACATACACATTTTATACTCTACTGATTACATCATCTTATGCATATTTATCAGGTATTGCTACATTTGCTAATACATATGCATTACAGATTACTTCATCTTACTGCAACATCAGTCTCCTTCTTTACGCATGCTCGTCTCCCCTCTAGTGGTCGTCGGTGGTCTTTATGATGAAGTAAGACGTCTTCCTCAGATGAAGTAAGAGGTTTTCCTCACTGTGTACTTTTCACCTTTCGTAGTTCTGGTAATTCTCCAAGCACTATTTCAGTTGCCAGTTTCCTTCTTATTCTTCTTATTTTCTGGTGCATATCCTTGGCATGCGGGTATGTTGTTCTTCTAGTTTTACTTAGATATTCTGTTAGTTACAGAACGTTAGTTACAGTACACACTCTTCTATGGTTACATGTTCCTACATATTCTTTGATCACAATGTTTAATCACAAATGCTATAGTAACTTAATTTCATAGCTCTGTTTTAACTTCCGTGTTCCAACATGTACATGCCCTTCTAGAATGGTGACAAAAGCCAGATTCTATAGTAAGGGTACTTAAGTGAGAATAGTTATTTGTGTTCCATGACTTGTAAAACTACAAATTGCAAGCTTCAAGAAGAAAAACTGCATGTGCAAGTAATGAACTATTTGACCTTTGTCAAAAATAAGTGTCTCATCAGTAGGATAAAGAATTACAGATTAACTGAAAGCAACAAAATCCATTATTCATATACCAGAGAGCACCAGTTTTCAAATGCAGTGAAACCAAATGCTGTGAATGGTTTTGGTGTTACTGAAGCTAAATCAGAGACTGTTTGTGTGGCAGATTAGCTAAGGAAACTAATGAGGTGGTATGATGCTGCTGCTCAACAGTAAGGAAAACATCCCTGCATTATCAACACTCTTTACAGCGCAAATCCAAAACGCAGGCTCACACTAGCTACTGAGAAGAAAATTAACTCTACCTGACCCAAAACCAGCACACCATCACATCTAAGCGGTGGTCTGGTATTCGCAGATGAGCCTTGTTGGATGCCTCTGCAGTACTTTAAGGTGTTGCTACCTCCTGTCTGTCCTACACCCACATCTGAGGCTGGTATGGAATCGGGTTAACGTTGTTCACCTCTGCCACTCTTGCTGCAAGGCTTATATCTTCTGGTAAAAGAAGGGTGTGAATATGTGAAACGCAACTCACCTGAATGATTTGATGTAGTTACTGACAGGGAGCAGAACGGAGCATTAAAATGGTTAATTGCCTAATTTTAAAAACCCCTAGTGCCTCGCACTTTCTAGCTCAGCAGGTCAGGCAGCTTCTTGCTATGGTGGGAGAGAGCAGAACATTACAGCTTCTCTGCTCATCATCATGGAATCTGCTGTGCACACTCGGTCCGTTACTTCCCTAAACTGGTAAACTAATTCATGGGTTTGAAATCCCATATCTATAATTTCAGTTGTAGAAACTGCAAACAGCATTGCCTAAGGAAAACTCAGCTACAGAGTTTTTCAAATCCCCTGGGTGCTTACTGGGTAGCTGGGAGTTTAGATTAATTGCCATCTTTACTTGTGAGGCTGAACTCTGCTATGTAAATTATCAGCAGTCGTAAGTGCAGTGGCTGCATAGCTCGGAGTAAAGCCACACTGGTATTTTACATTTGAAATATAATGGCGAAATTTGAGCTCTTTACTAAGGGTAGCAAGGACCTTTCTTTGGCAGCTCTGAGGAATGCACTAAATTGAAAAGTTCTTGCTGAAAATAACCCATTCTTGCAGTGCCTAGGAAATACAAATACCGGATGTTTAGTTTTACAAGTAACTAGCAAAACATTAAAACCCACAATTTGTTTTGTTAAAAGTATATTAATGCTGTAGTTGTTGAACAAATATATATTTACATTAGTTACTTATACTGATTATCTTAAATCCTGATAACTGCACCTATTCATCATCTCAAAAGCAGCTACCAAGCTTAAATGCAAAGCTTTTCCTATGCAAGGAACAAGTATTTTAATCCAGGCCTTTTATTATATTGATCTCCTTTTAAATTATCTGTAAGTCAGAAAATATAAGTAACCTCCCAACTCACAAAAGGTCTGGTGTTACTGGTAGCCTCCAGGGTGCTAAAAGCGGATAAGCTAGTAATTACTAGTTTCTTCTTCGAAGTCTTTGGGGAGCCAGCCAAGTTAAAATAGGGTAATTAGTATCTATAACTATAATTTACATAAATTATAGAAACATAACACCAAACGTTTATGTAATCGCACAAACATAGTGTTAATTATCCAGAGGTAATAAAACCTATACATGCAGTGTTCAACCTATGGATAAATCAAGACTGTCTCCCTGAGAATCTGATGCCTCTCTACAGAGAAGTTGGTTTGCTGTATTATACCTCCTTCAAATAGAATTTCTATATACAAGGGAAAGAATGGAAATACCAATCTAGTGCTATTTAAGTCTGTGTTGATACATTATACATCTCCAAACACATCAACCTGTTTTATTAAGTTTGAGTTGGCATGGCTGTTAAAATCACTTTCAGGCTGTGTACATATTCAAAATACAACTAGTTCGGTCGATGGGTGTTTGGATTTGATTATAGCTGGCTTGCCTGCATTCATCAATGAGCAGTAACACTACAGAGCTAAGCTAGTGTCCCCACTCCCATTTTACACATACTCTTCTTTTCTTTGCTGTAACTTCGGGGAACATATTTAATGATTCTTTTGTGCTGCATGAATCTAAACTATGGTATGAAAGAGTGTGAAAATAGTGTTGTTTTGACTAGAAGGGAGAGGATAAATAATAGCACTTACCAAATAAGGAAAATGCTGCTGGAGACGAGGAAATATTCTCTATGGCCTTGGTGAATGGGATGAGCTTTAAGTTGTATCAAATGAGATATAGGTTAAATGTTAGAAAAAAACTTTCTAGCAATAGAAGTTAAGTAGAGGAAGAAATTCTTTGGTAACACTGGTGGATTTCTTTAACTGGTGTTTTAGTTAGGTAAGACAAATTTCTTCCAGAAATCGGTTCACATTTATTTAATGTAGGCCCTTCCAACCATATTATCTATTCTCATTCCAGAAGAATTACTGGAAAATGTATCTACGTTTTGGGCAGGGTGAAAGAATTTTCAAAAGAAAATGAGGTCTTCCAGTAGCCATTAATACGTATAGATATAGTAAGTATGTATGGTTGTTTTTTTTTCTTTAGGAAAATATAATTTTAGGATGTGTGTGTATATATATGTATACACACATGACATTTATTTCCTTGCTTGTTTGAATTACCACAGCTCTACTGACATACTGTTCACATTAGATTAAGACCTACCCACAGACAGTGAATAACCATATGACAGTAAGATTTGAAAGACTTCAGAAGAAACATTGGGTCTAAATTGCATATCTTCATGTATTCCAGTAATTCTGGAATGGAGCCACTTTGTATGGATCAACTGTAGAGCCATTCCAATAAACTCAACAAGCACTAAGGAAACTACAAAAAAAAGTTAACAGGATGGGGAAATTACTGCCTACTAAAACTACCCTGTAACTGTGAGAATTATGCTTTCTACCACTTTTTCTCTCACAATGAATCATAGAATCATAATGGTTTGGGTTGGAAGGGACCTTAAAGATCATATAGTTTCAACTCCCCTGCCATGGGCAGGGACACCTCCCACTGGACCAGGCCGCTCAAAGCCCCGTCTAACCTGGCCTTGAACACTTCCAGGGAAGCGACATCCACAACTTCCATACTGGAAAATATGCTAAAGCATACATTTATAATGTATTTAGAAGTGCTCAGTACTGAGAAATATAAACATCATAAGCAGGTATCATAAAAAATACAATGTATGAAGAAGTCTTGTTCATTTATGAAACATAAAAAGATGTTTTCTTAATGTACAACTTGCTTTAAAAAAGATATGGCTTTGCAGCTGAACAAAATATTTTATGTATTAACATAAGACTGGGAAAGACCATCTCAAAAATTACTAAGTACTCCTTAATAGATCATGTAACAATTCTGGATCACCGTACCACTATGAATCCTAAATCCTGATAGATATAAAAAGAGATAGCAAGAATCCCAGTTCACAAAATAATGGTTCAGTGAAAAATCATCATAGGAAGAGATTACTCGAATACTCTGAAGTAAAAAAAAGTTTATAAAATCTGTCACCTTATTGTCTTTCTAGTTTCTGGTTTTGTGGTTTCTGATATTTGCCAAGCATTCAACCACGACTCCCTGGCTTGCACCAAGTGGTTTCCCACCCAAGTACAAAGCAGCTGCAGATCCCTTTGATTCTGAAATCAGATGATATGTAATACATTAGTAATACAGCTTTAGATCAGATTAATTGCCACAAAATAAAAGACATTTATAAGGGAGGTTTGCATAAGGCTCTATGCTCAAGGAAAAAACTTGGGTGCTTGCTCCAGACGTTACCTCAGTATTGTTTTATGATAACAAATTTCGAAATGCAAAATATTATTTAGTCTGAGCATAGTGTTACAGTTTAAGTAACTAGAAATTACTATTTTATTTTCCAGAAATTACTCTAGTGATGCAAAACACATCTCATTTCTTCAGTGTTAATTTTGATCAAGGGTATTCACGCCGACTAAATTTTAGGTGCCAGGAGATCAAAGATAGGAGAACTGTATAATTAAACTTTCTTCATAGACCGTGCAAAGAGAGGCACCTTCAGAAAATTCAGAGACAAAAACTAATTTACATACTTGGAAAGAGCTTTAGTATCATTTACTAGCAGTGGAGAAAATATGCCTGTGATAGTGAAAGGTGAGACAAACCGGGGAAGTTGTCTCAACTTGTCTCTGTGTAGCCAGGGATCTGTAGCAGAAATTCAACTAGTACTTTTCTCTAAGAAATTTGTGATCCACAGGTGAAAGTCTGAAACAATCTACTTGCATTTTAAAGATACTGACTTTCATTTTATAATTATTAACACATTTAAAATCTTACAAAATTTAAAGTTTTAAGTAATCGTATTATTTCCAGTAGATGGCAGCATCAACCTGTAGAACAGATTACAGTATTTTAAAATCAGTATTCATGAGTAGCATTAAATCTGGAAGAACTGTCCATTCTGCAACTGGAACCCCATATTCAAAGGAAACAGATCTTCCATTTACGTATAACTCAGTTTCTGTTTTTGTTAGCAGACAGTCTTAATTCCCAGGATCCAAGTGCCAGACAGTGTCACTCTAAGACATCAACTTTTTCAAAAACAGCAGTTGATTAAACTGACAAGTAAACGTTCTGATATATCTTTCAAACTCTAGAAATTTCTGTGAAACCTCAAGAAACCCACTTCCTGCTATTGCAGAGGCATTCCTAAGGCAGTATCCCTGGTTCAGGTAGATCATGCTGAATAAGAAATACCTTCTGAGAAATACCTTCTCTTCCTTGGAGTTCAACTTTGGGCCTATCTTTTACCCAGATTCTGGCAATTGATTCCCCGGTACTGAGCTTCACAGACTTTAAACTAAGTTCTCCTGCTGTCTCATAGCAGACCTTTGTGTTCCAGGAGATAAGTCTTCATCCATGCGTTGTCCTTTTCAGTGGTGCAGATGAAATCTAGGGAACCAAACACCACAGGCAGTTAAATTTTCTTTTGCAGTCTCGGAGGACCCATGTATTTCAAAGACTTCAATGGCATTCTCTGCTTACCTTTCTTTCTCGGGCAAGATAATCTATGCTTTTATCTTATTACTTCTGGTTCATCAGATCTTTCCACATGCCAAGACTACGCTGTCTGTCCGTTCTTACCAGGAATAAAAGAACCAACAGGTTGATAAGATTTGTCAAAACGGCATGAAACTGTCATGTCAGACTACTGACTTCCTGCTCTTGAGAGCAAGATGCCTCATCACTCGTCTCCCAGATCCTGAGATCCAGAGTACTCATACTTCAGATTCGGAGGAGCTAGAACTTATCCACCATCTGCAGTCCTCTCCTTATTTTGCCATCCCCTCACGATGGTCTTTGAAGCCCTCAACACCTCAGGCTCTTCCACTACCCTCTTGCATTTTTTACACACTCCATCTGTTCTCATTCACCTTCTCACTATTCTTCATCTGAGACACGAATGATCTAAGATCCCTTGGAGATCCAACATGAAGATTACATGGCTTTGAACTATCTCATTCGTGGAAGCACAATCCACGCAATGGTGGGTGACCTGAGAAATCAGAAGCAATTTTCTGCATAAGAATCACGCAGAGGCCTATGCATACTGCATGGCTGCCGCATGGCTGCCAGTTCACTGCTCCAGCTTCTCAGACTCCACTCTGCTGACACCAGGATTACTAACCATGATGATCACTGTGACGTACTTATTTATATTACATTTTCTCTTTACTTTGCATTCAGGATTTTACCCATCTTTTTTAGTACATTTTATTGTCCGTGCCCTGCCCATCCCCCCCAAATCAAAAGTAATTCTTTCAAAAGCAGTGGCATTTTGAAAGTGCTAGAAGCAAAACAACCTAACCAAATCCAGTATTAGGATTCTTAAAGTGGAAGTCTTATTCCTCAAGATGATTTTAAAAAAACATCATTAAGCTTTATTAGATCAAATCAGTTGCTAAGCGCATGTCAGCTAGAAAGCAAAACTGAAACACATGCACTGCGGTATGTTGAACATGATGCTAAATGGTAATATACAAATGTAAATTCATCTTCTGAGATTCACAGGCTGGTTGGTGGCTTTTCACATGCCCCAAAATTCATCATCTCAATGTTTTGGAATAACATATACTTAGTAGAGACATGACCACAAGGAATCAGGAGAGAGAAACCAATGGCAGGATATTGTTTGTTCCACCTACTTACTAATTTGACTATATAATACAAAACTTTGAGGAATGTGCTGAATTGAGCACAGTAACTTTTTTCTTCATTCATATTTTGTATCCAAATTGATGCAAATGTGTAACACTTCCACGAGAACCAAAATGTAAGCATTAATCACATTTGTTAAGACTCACTGTGTTCACCACTGAAATCCATTTGTAGTCTTCTCACACAAACAACCAAACAAAAATCACAATGGTTTAATGTAATTTATTTGAAATGCTTCCAGAAAAGTTTAAGGCTATTACTTTAAAAAAAAAAAAAAGTCAATACACACATTCATTCTTTCTTCTCTACCTGAGCACTTTACATGCTTTTCGCTCTTTTTAAAGATTTTGCTGAACAGGTTTTGTGAAAATCTCTTATCATCTAATATGCTTTCCTATGCCTTTTCTTCTGCAATTTTTTTTTCTTTCTCTCATCTTCACTGGCATACTCATTCAGCTCTAAAAATGAAGCAGTTGAAATAAATTACAAAGCCTGAAACAGAAAAGAAAATTGACTTTTTTGAAAAACTATAAATACAGAAATATGTTCTATAGGGTAAAAATGACATTTTTTTAAAAAATAAAAATACCTTGTTTTATAATGTTTATCATCTTGTCACACTGATTTCTGTAATGCGCATCAGCATATATATATTGTACGATACTTGACATTTATCTGTAAACTTGTAGAACACAAGAAAAATGTTTTTGGCAATAACTTAGCAGGTTTTCTACTTTTGTTGGTATGAGTACTTTGCACAGGTTATCTTCTGTAATATCAAGGATCATTTAAATTTATTAATATATCATTTTCATAGCTTGCCGTAAAGCACTGGCATTATTTCTTACACTAAGAAATAAAATATTACCCAGGGGTTCCTGAAAAGTAAGAGGATGTTGAACTGAGTGTTTTAGACTGCATTTAAGTGACTCATCTGCTTCTCATCATAATGAGTAGATTAAATCAGCCACCAGAAAACACAGTAACATTTCCAATTACAGCATGAGAGTGAATGTAACAAAAACTTATAAAACAAAACTTGAGAAAAATATAAAGGATGTAATACATCCTAAAGGAAAAGCAGTTCCCTTTTTGTTTAAACTTTCTCTACATAATCCCATAGGGTATTTGTAGAGCACTATTTATATAAAATTGTCACTTAGTTTAAAAACCAACTACACGTAATTGTAAACAGACATTTACAGAAAATTAAATGTTTTAACATTAGTTTAGTGGTGTTTAAAACCAACAGTGGAGGTCAGTGGAGTGCAAAATGCTGAAGAGGGCCTATTCACAAGCAAAAGCTTTTTTCCATTCTTATCCTGTTTGGGATAAAATATATATATGGCACTGAAAGCAAACTACCAGCTTATGTACAAACACCCAGTATTCTCAGCGTTTCATTTAATTCAGTGCTGGCTGTAGAGGTTTGGTTGGGTTTGAGTTTTTTGTTTCGGTTTTTGGTTTGTTTTTTTTTCTTTAGTTGATTGTTTTTAGCATTACATGCTTTGATAAATAAACCATAGCACTATGCTGACCACTTTAACTGACCAGATTTTAATTAAAGTTCAGTTACTGGATCTCAGGACAGTGCTTCATTTTGAAAACTTAATCCTTAGAAGTGTCACTGGTTACATTGCCTGCTGTCTATAGTTCTTGTTGATTTAACACCGCAGGAGTTCAGAGAGGTTATTGCAAGAGGTGTTTTTTTCCAATAAATTATTTTTACCTTCCATGCCTTTGTGAAAACTTATTACCTTGATACCCATTCTGAAATTCCATATTAAGTCCTCGTCTTCAGCTGCCCCATTAAAGGGCAAATAAAGTATTTTAAAAATTAAGAAACAATTCTTTATGTAATGCACATATAAACAGTAGTTTATAGATTCTGTTTACAGCAGGACATTGAGAATAACTGGTCAAGTACCTCTTTCATCCACCTTAGATGATTATGGAATATAATCACAGGATATTAATTGCTTCCAGCTTATACAGATCGGCAGTTACAGTACTACACTCATAGGTACGAATACAAAGAGAACTGCATTGACATTGTCACAGAAAAGATTTTAAAAGTGCTTCTCCAAATGGTTCCACGTATGGAATGCAAATACTGTACAGGTAAGAGACAGATTTTCTTCCGTGAACTGTAAGTTTTTGTCAAACATTGGTTTCTATTTGCTTTTCATTTTCACAAGGGTTTGTCTGTTCCATACGTTCACAGTCTATGCTGATCTCGCTGGTGTCCATGCTACAGTCTGACTCACAGTCTGAATGGTCCATTTGCTCCAGCGTGGTTTCTGCCTGGGGTACTCTGCTTCCATTGGGTGACAAAAGGAAATGTGCTTCCGAGGTCAGCCTGCCAGCTTTGCCTGCACACGTAACCTTTTCCTTGGCCTGGCGGATACAGTTAAGCCACTGCTGTTTGTTGAATGAGTCATTGGCTTGGAGTGAGTGAGACTGGCTTTGAGATCCATTTTTGAAGCTGACTCTAAAGAAGTTTTTGACTGAAAGAAACAATACATGTCAAAACACTGAATGCTTGGGTTCAATGGATATTAAAATATCAGAATCTGAAAGATCTTTGACTTACGATGTTTCCCTGCCAATACCATGTCAAACCAGAGAGAAAAGTCTGGGTATCTCTTTCTTTTGGGGGGCAAGAACACACAACACCACAAACACTTCTAATAATTTCTTATTGCTGGATTAAACAATTTTGGTTCTGCCACACGTGAGCTACCTGTAAAGCTTTAAGTGAATCAGTAGGATTAAGGCCTCTCCCACACTTCAACACCTCTCCTCTTGCTTTTCTGCAAAGCAGATCTTTAGTACCTTCACGGAATACTGTGCCCTACATCAGCTGGAGATTGCATCTCTTCCATTCACTTCACTAATAAAGCAAATAAATACTAAAAGCCCTGAAAGTTTTCACAAGATAGGTGAGATGCAAAGGACCCTTGTAATAGAAGCAAGCATTTTTATAATATGCTTAATTAGAAGGACATTAACTCTTACCTCTTGACATTAACATGAACAGCTGCAGTCTTAACACTGAGTACTACATTAATTATGTTATGGAATAGCAATCAACGTCTCCACAATACAAGAAAAGTCATAGCAGCTAAAGCTTATCTTAAGATTTCAAAATACACTTGCTTATAATTTGGTGGTTTTGCCATGACAATCTACATATTCTCCCCTTCTTAATTCAGTACAGAAGCAGGTGTGTGGAGAAATCCCAGTATCAATATAGAGAACCCTGAGAACAATCTAAAAGAAACAAGTTATAATATAACAAACCAGTCTGAAATGAAAATCAAGATGTTGTATGTAGATAATGATCCCCATTTTAGAGAAAACATTCTGATGTCTCATTGGCAGGTGTCTTAAGGTTATAATAACCCTATAGAAGCAAAAAAAAATAAGGGGTAGTCATACTTCTCTCGTTGTTGCTGAATGCACCACGTATGGATCCACCCAATCGCACCTCTCCATCTTGCAAGTCTTCTAGCACAAGGTCCCTCACTGGGATTGGCTGCCGATACAGCTGGTAGCAGAGCTGTTCATTATGGGTGATAGCTCGAGTAATCACCAACACTTCTTCAAAGAGGAAGACATGCAGTTTCTGTTAAAAAATAATAATTAATTATTCCTTTGTCAGAAAATCATTGTGTTTTCAACAAAATAACCTTGTGTTTTCAACAGTTAAAATAAACAAAGATTCATCTCTTCCCACTATTTAAAAGTCTTACAGCGCATCATCATAAGTATGTAAATATAACAATTTAAAAACTTCTAAAATTATTTTTGCTGTCCTTTTCTCAGTTTCTTATGCCTCAGTCGTAATTAATCGTTGTGTTGAGGCCTTGAACTGCTGTGCATGACATTTCAAAGCTCTCCCTACAGCAGCATGCTTATACACATTCCTCGTTCTGGCATCCACTTTAGCTTTGCTCTACTGCCTGTGCTACTAAGAAACAAGCAATCTTACTCATTCAAATATTTTCAAAGAGCAATTATGAGCAATCTTTTTACAATTCACATGCTGCTCACAATCAGCTTCACCACAACTCTTTGAAGCTCAGAAAATTACTTTTGCTCCCAGGTGGGACAAGTCACCTGCTACCATCTTTAAATTACATTGCTCTTCCCCTTTTGCAGTCTTCATTGTCTCCCAATAATAAACAAACTGAAATTTTAAACTAATTTTACTTGACATGATACATCCCATTTAAGTTTTTGTTTTTCATTGCCAAAATTTTCATCCATGAGTAACTGTTCTTTGCTTCTGAAATTGACCTGACTCTAAATCTAAGTAGATGCATTATTTGCAGTTTTAACACAAGATAGATCTTCAGCTCCCCTCTTCCAGTAGCTCATGCTTTCAGAAATCTATAACAAAACAGGTAATTATAGCAGAAACCTTGCCCAGTATGTCTTGGCAGTCTTCTGATATTGAAAAAGTCCATCACCATTCTATGTTTCCACCACAGACGCCTTATATGATATCCATGAATAGTCCGAATTTCTTCCCCTTGTTCCTCTCTAAGCCTTTGCAGGACACAGACCTGAACTTTTTGTTTCTTCCTTATTCCACAGTGCTGTCATCTTTTGTATTAACAGCAACCCTATGCAGAGTCTGGTAAAAAACTATTTTTAGTGGGAGTCTAAAAATCATATGAAACTCTTCTCAATGGTGAGATCTCTTATTTGCTGCAAAAGGTAATAACCTTGTAATAGCAGGTGTGAAAAGGAGACTGATAACATTAAGGTAGAAATAGTTTGATCTGTTTTTCAGCCCAAATGAAAGAAGTGCAAAAGCAAAAATATCCCACACTGTGAATTCTATTCAAGGAATACATCAGTGTGGAAACCTCCCAAAAGCGCTAGGGAATTTTAAATACTGTTCATAAATTGGAAAGAATTAGTTATATCCTTAATGTTATGCTACCAAAGAAGGGCAAGGGTCGTGTGGATGGAGTAAATAAAGCTCACTAGAAAGATGAAAATTGCCAGTTTGTTGCTGCTAGTTTGCTCTACAGTAACTGCCTGCCTGCTCCTTATCACCAGAAAACAGCCTCTGATCATCTCAGCTACAAGGGAAAACATGATCCTTCTATTGTATATATAAACATGCTACGTAAAAGCACTCCCAATGCTGAGAAAGGCATTTAGAATTCTACATTCTTTCTTTGTTGTTTGTTTTTTTTTTTAAATAAAACTTTCATAAGCTCAGTTAATAAGAAAAACATCTTTTCCATTGTTTGTCCATTCGAAATTTCGCGTTGTTTCTAGTTGACCTAGGAAAAAAAATATCTAAGAATGACTGGTTTCTATTCTAGTACTGTCTCTACTAATCTGTATGTTCTTTATTTTTTAAACTGGAAAGCTCAGCTTATGACACTTATCAATACTGCAGACTCCTGGAGACTGGAATTCACAGTATCAAATACCAAGATTTTCTGGTCAATAAACTCTCTTTGAAATTCAACAAATAATGAAGTAAAACACTGTTAGTAACCACAGCCTTTGACAGATTTTAAATTTGTTAGTACATTTTGTGTGTCATTATAGACATTACTATCATATCTCTGAGACCAGAAATATTTTTCTTATTTGTTGGGGTTTTTTTCATGTACGTTTTACTCAAATGTATCAGTTTACAACTTAGCCAGGATATCGTTAGGTCCCCTTAGGAGACAGAGACACATATAAGCTTATCATGTCCATGTGCAGATATTTGACTGCTAACCCAAAGATGAGTGTTACATATAATAGTTAATATTTATCAACTTCCTATATATGAGAGGGTGATTCTTCTGTATGTATACTCACAGCTCTTTTAGCTGTCATGCAAAATGAAGGTATCTTTAAAAGCTATTTATGACAAAATATTTGTTCCTTACCACTCCCCTGTTGTTCTTCAGTTCACCATGACAACATACAGCACGTGAATTATCAATCAATGAATCCCTTTGGCCTTCTTCAAGATAAATAAGTCTCTCCTTGTAATATCGGCATTCAGATTCACCAGTCTTTATGTTGATTTCAGCCACTATGCCCTGAATTATATTTATCTACAGAAAGAAAAAAAGAAAGCACATGAACTTTAAATAGACAGTCCAATATTCTGAGCTATCTCTTAATAACTAGAATGGTAGCTACAAGAAAATACATTTTGATTTACAGTATATTTTTAAAGAATTTATGTAGACAAGTCTATAAGAGAATTAGCAACAAAATTAAACAGTGTAAAAATACACTTTAGTTTGGCTTTATCATTGTTTCTAACAGAGGACAAATAACCACCCTTAAAAATAGTTATTTAAAATATATTATAATTATCTGAAAACTGGTGCATTGTATCAGAGAACAAGAAACACAAAAACTATCAGGATCCTTATCCTGAAAAATATGCAACTACCTCAAAACACTAAATTCTCAACTTCTGTTCACTATGAAAGTTACCATCTGGTAATTTTATTTTACAATGCAACTACTTGCATATACCTGCAATTTTACAATTGAAAGTAATAATTACTTTCCCTTTCTACTTAAAAAAAATATTTAAAAGAAAACTTTGCCTTTTCTGTAAAATCACACTCACCATCTTCAATTATATTATGCACACTTTTTGAGACCAATTTATCCAAAAATTAAATATGTCTCCTTAATTGTGCACATGGATGTGAAGTTCTGTTGATTTTAGTGAAGTCTAACAGGGATCACAGGTTGCTCAGACTGATTAAATTCCTCTGCTAAATAAGTGGAGGTGGAGCAGGGGAATGGGTTGAGACATCCATGCTCAAACAGATAATTCAAGAATCCACTGAGCCCAGGAGATTTGTCAGGGATCACCGTGTCGCAATGTGCTTAGAGCAGATTGCCAGACAGGAAGACAAATGTACTTCATAAGCCTAAAACAGCGTTAAGAGCCAGCCACACAGTCATTTCTGTTTCCTAATTTAACTTGGCAAATACACAATTTATGAAATACATCACTTCAAAGACAGTGTTCTGCTGAAGCAGAATACCACAAAGGCTATTAATATACCAAGAAAAATATCCTGATTTTATTAAAAAACTACCAAATATACTGGAAGAAAACATTAAAATATTACCAGACATTATGCAGAAAAGCAAACTTTATAAATAAACAGAATTCTTTGAGATATTTATGATTGTTTGGATTTAAAAGAATATGCACATGGGGAAAATGTACTTTATACATTATATCTAAATGCAAGGATCCAAGCTTTGAATTTAAACCAGACTTGTCCAGTTCAATAACAGAGAAGTGCTGTCATTTTTCAGCAAAGAAATACTAAAATATACAAAATATTGAAGTCTAGGCAAATCATAATTTTTGTCCTCAAAATATTAATGAAATTTACTTATATTTAGATACTATTCAAAAGCAGTAGGATACTGATCATATTTATTTATTCACTAATTTAGAAGTGTGTGTCAAGCAAATCTGCCACAGTGAGCTCCTTTACTCCCAGATATCTATGTGTGAACTTTTCATTGGATTTTTTTATTTTTACATCTCTATATACATATATGGGAAAGAACAGAAATCTTAGAAACTTTTCAGAATATCTGAATCAGGGCCCTTTCTATTAATAATGAAGTTTTAAAGCCTTGGATTTATCACTCTGGTTTTAATTCAAAAAGCGCAGCACTATTCCAAAGAAAAAACAGAATGAAGGCAAATTTCAGCAGCATCCCCAAAGATAGTAATTTATCTAGATTCAGAGGTTATGTAAGGTCTCGAACCAGAGAGTAAAACTTACCTAAAGGATCTAAAACCTCAAAAGAAATCTCTGTATTACCAACTGAGATTGGAATGGAAAACAACTTTGAAAGGTAAATACAAAGTGGACAAGGCTCAGACAAGAGCTGTGGAAAACACCTCCTACTCTCCCCCCCCCTTTTTTTTTCTGTATCACTTCGCTACTGAAATAGGATTAGATATTTCATGTGTTGGTTTTGGTTGTTCATATAAGTTTTAGCATTCCCATATTTCATGAAGTGTCCTTTAATTCATTAATAAGTTAAATCTCTTAAAAAAACCTCAGGCCCAACAGTAACTCACAGCTTCTTCAAGATGCTGCTGATCTGGATGATCATTTGGTGTGTGCCTCAAAATTTCTCTGAGCAGTAACGGGTATTTAACCAAACGGCTTCTTGGGATGTCAAGGAAATTCCAAAGATCCAGTTTGCGACTAAAAGGAGACTCTAAGCAGCGCTGTAGGAAATCTTGCACTCTGTGATCTTGTTTCTTGTGATCCAACAACGCTTTGGCTGCTACTTGGTTGCTGCAGTAGCTGTCATAGGAGTTCAGGCATGGAAGCTGAGGAAAGGAATAAATTATTCTGCTCAAACAAAGCACAGCTTGCTATATAGAAAGTTCCAAGGGATTTAGGAGGTCAGAACTCCTGCCGAGAATTGTTTTCCCTGGAGATTTATCCACACTATTGATGGTGATGTTTCCAACAAAGATGAGGTTTACAAGGGTCCTCTGATACCTTGTTCTTCATTTAAATCATTTAGAAGCACTAGCTCATCCCTCCATCCCTAGAGATACCCAATATTATTCCAAAGCATTAAGAACACCATGATTTAAGATTAAGCACTACTTAGCGTAGACAATAGCTGAAAACTATTTTAATTATGAATGGAAATAAATGCTAAGGAATGAGTACTCCCAAATCTGGCCTTTTTAGATAAGCAGATTTCTATAGTCACACTTCTATATTGCTCTCAAGAATCTTGACCAAACTAAGATGACAGAATTGTGCCTTAAATCTGAAAAAAACCTAGCTTAGGTGTTGATTAGAACAATGTATCAATTTACAAAAACTACATTAACAATATATGTAACAATATATTAACAATATACGTAAAAACTTCAACAAAGGAAATTAAACTCGGACGTATTTGGACCAAAGGAAGTTCACTGGTGTTCAAACACACCAGAAAATAAAGATATTTAAAATTACTTTATGCAAAGAAAAACAGATAATTTTTGACACTTACAAGCTTATGATTAACTATTTGCATTATGTATTAGTAAAATCATGTTTCTCATGTTTACAATAGGCCACTGTTTTACACAGAGCTGCTAAACGTCTGTTACTACCTAATCTCTTAAAAATGTCAAGCCCTTTTTATCCTGATGAATTTCATTCCTTACAGATACTTACAGATATACTTTTCACATATTTAAATCCTTTTAAAAACAGCTCTTTTTTAATATAATGATGAGAAATGTTATCAACAAAGCTAACAAAAGATATTTTCAGTATTTATGTTGTTGGATGCTAGTGAAAGTGAACTTATTGATGTCTTCTTTTGTGGGGCAGCAATAGCATCTCACTTGTATCCCTGTCTGCTTTATTTTAACAAACTTTTAGGAAATTGGTATCTTTTACAGCACTAACAGCTACCTGTTACCTTGACTGGAACAGGCTGACATTCAAAAATAATTGTAGGGTGCCCTTATACAATGTGACCGTTCGAGCTTCATTCCCCTAGGAAACCAGAATACAAAAGGGAGCAGATTTTTAAATTATCTACATCAGAAAAACTCTACTTTGAATTTTGATTTTTGTTTAAAGCATATTAAATACTGCTTATCTCCTGAGTATCAGAAGCTTTAAAAACAACATCCTCATCTAAATCTTTTAATGGAAAATACCTAGAAAGATAAAATATTCCATTATGTCTCTAAATAGTTGCCTTGCCTTTTAAAAAGGCTTTGAGAATATATTTCTGATATGTTATGCTAGATATGGAAATTAAATAGTCTGATAAAAAACTATGTTGCAGCTCCAAAGTGAAGTCCCAAAATTAAGAACTCTGCCTTACCCAACCCACAAGGATATGGCCAACATGTTCTGTTGATCCATCAGGTTTCCTGACTTCCTGAAGTCGTCTAAGAAGATCTGATCATGATTAAAAAGAAGAAGAGAAACTTCACTTCATGAAACAGATGACTATAAATTATGTGCAACAGTAACGTAGACAAAAACTATTTGAGTTTTACCTTCATGTAGAGGAATTAGAGAGTCCAATGTTCCAAAAATTTGGTTCAACTCTTGCTCTGTCATTATGGAAAGTTTAAGCATTGGGTCATGATAAGCCTGAGAAGAAAAAAAGGGAGCTCTGTAATTCATATACCATTGGTAGTTGAAAAATTAGTGATAGCATTTAAAGCTCCCTGTAAGTAAAACCAGACTAATTACTGAGAATATTTTAAAGTTTCATTACCATGTCTTAAACTACCAAGTTCACGTTTAAAAAAAAAAAAAAAAAGCAGCACATTTAACTGTTTCAGAAAGAATGGAAAAATAGAAATATGTTTTGGTTCTTTTGCCCCTCTTACTGCGTAGCAATTATAAAAAGCAAGGATTATTTTAAAACTGACATGAACCAACGCATATTGTTAGTTGTGTAGGGCTGTTTTTTTTAAAACATACCTTTTTTGCTAACTTCAGATCTTCTATCAAGTCTTCTTCTCCCTGGGAAAGTTCAAAGATAGCCTGTAAAAAGAGACACAAATATTATAAAATATCTTTATTTAATCTGTACTCAACTTCTTGAGTTGATATATTCTGAATTGCTGTCTTAATACCATGTAGTAGAATTTCTCTGCTAAATCTAATTGCAGAAATAAAATAGGGCTCTATTCCATTGCTACAGAATCATGTGCAGTCTTCTTAAAGGAGAGCTCTATCAGATTACTCATAAAGTGCTTATCTGAAATAGCCACAGAATTAATTTTTTTTTTCAAACAGATGTGTTTCCAGATGGGGGAGCTATCTTCAGTGTGATATTTTGACTTAACCATTAACTTCTTGTGGCCAGGAAGGCCAACAGAATCCTGGGCTGCATAGGGAAGAGTGTGGCTAGTAGGTCGAGGGAAGTCATTCTCCCCCTCTACTCTGCACTGGTGAGGCCACAACTGGAATACTGCATCCAGTTCTGGGCTCCCCAGTTCAAGAGGGACAGGCAGCTACTGGAAAGAGTCCAGCGAAGGGCAACAAAG
>JAHREE010000233.1:1687340-1726333 GCA_033628505.1 Tringa tobata
GGGCAATCCTGCTTCAGCAGGAGAGTTGGACTAGATGATCTCTATGGTCCCTTCCAACTCTAAAAATTCAGTGAAATTCAGTGAAATTTATACAAACTAGGTGCATAGGAGTTTGTTGTGTTCCATTTTAAAACATGCAGCGGTAAAAGTGCCAGGTGGTCTATTAGGTAAAAAAAAGATCTTCTTTAAAACATTTACTTGCCAGTGAGCATTTTCATTCCAATACCAGGTTGTTTTCTTGTTATGAAGGCTGAGCTCTACTTAACTGTCGTCTGATGTTAAGTTACTTCTCTTTAAGCAGATTTGAGACTTTAACGCTAGTAGATTAAAAATAACCACCACCCTAATACACTGGCTTATCAAAATAATATTGTATTTACATATTGCATGATTTCATTCTAAAATGGGGTAGAACAGAAGTTAACAATGTTTTGGTCAGCTGGGATTACTAACTTTACAGGCAAGGCTTTCAACCTGCATAAATCATGGGAAAACATTTTCAGCTAGTGCAGACTCTGCTCACTTAATAATATGCACACACAGAAGGCTCACCATAGTGTGAGTGAAGTGACAGTGCACACATGGAAGTAGTTCAGATGCCCTGTTGAGCCGCACAGTGTAGGAACCAATATAAAGCAGAACCCTTGTGCAAAATTTCCTGGAATACAGCTCATTTATTTGGTCTCTATGAAGGGTCCTGGTTTCTGCCTCAAAGCAGTAATGACTGTTACGCTGCGCAAACAGTTTCTACAGTTTATTTTTCAATAAGCTGCGTTGGAAGTTCTCAATTTTAAAAGTTATGTCCTATTAATTCTTGTACAATGTTAAAATCTGCACAAGAAATACTTGATGTTACTGTTTTTTGATTTATGACTTAGTCTCTAAAATATTCTCAGAGAGATTGTTATAAACTGTTACACAGCTAGAAATTTCTGTAGAAAAAGAGTATTCTCGATTCCATAGGAGCTCTGTCATTGGCTCTAACACAAACCATTTAGACTTTGTCACGTACAATACATTAAAACCACTGAGGTACGATGTACTCTTTTTTTCTTTGGAACATACATCTTTTGATCAATATTTCATCTTTCTAGTGCTGAAAGCTTCCTGAAAGCCACTCTTTTCCAACAAGGGAAATGATTATATATTTCTGTGCATATATATCACCTGTTCCTGAAATAGCACACTCACCTATCATTACTGGAACAACAAAATGAAACATCAAAATATCAAGCATCACTACAGAAAGTATCATATAGAACATGTACACACATGCAGCCAATCACAGTATAATATGCCTTAATAACTTCACATTTATTAAGGAAACATGAAGATTTAAAAAAAAGAATATATTCATCTAATATAGCCTGAATTATAAAGACTAGAGATGGAATTCTGCTTCTAGTGGAGGAGGCAATGTTCTGTTTAATTTCAGGAGAGCTTTGAGTGCCGCACTAATGCCTACTAGCATTCCTCAACTCTGTGCTTTAAAATGGCTGAATGAAATTTATGGTTAAAAAAAAAAAACATACCTCTTGACGTTTGATTTCTTTCGATGTAAGCATTTGATTGACACAAACATCAAAGGTCTCACTCCATAGCTTACTGTCTCTCCGCTTTGTGTTAGCAGGGGGCATGTTTCGAGACCATGGTCGTGCACTGAACAGATCTGGGCGACTCTCACTGCGGAAACTGATGGAACGCTAGAAATATATAGAAGAAAAGTTCTTATTGTTAGCAGAGTTTCACTTTACACATTTTTTTCAAAGAAATACACAGTTAAGTACAACAAACAAACATTATCTAATTAGCTTTTACTGTGACTTAATAACAATGTTTAGTACTGGTAATTCAATAGAAATTATTCTAATACATCCTTATGGAAGACCAGTACTTCCATTTCTGCAGTGAACTATGTCCATGCCTGGTTCTCAACACGTTTAAAGCTATGCAATTCGGTCATATACCATGCAACAAGAATGAACTACAGAGATAATTGCAGAATGATACGACACACTAACTGATAAAATACAAAGTTTCAATTCAGTAAACAGACAGGAATTACTCATGCATTACACATCTGCCTCATTAGATCCCCAATACTTAAAAAAACAGAAACAATGCAAATTTTAGAGACAAAACTACTATGAATACTTTTTTTGGTTCATTTTAGAAGAAAGATTCAATTGTTACACAGGAACTCTGAAAAGCTGGGACAGCAAAATCCGGTAGATAAACTCATCTTGTGTATCAACAATTCAATAGAATTGTGGTGGTTTCATTTATTTGGAGGGGAGGTAGTAGGGGGGACTTTGTTCAAAGATGTCCAAACTGTACCTCAAGCGTATCAGATTAAAAGGTGCATTACATCAAACACATATTAATGTGTTAAAAGTTCTCAGTTGGGCAGTAACAGGATTCGTAAAGTGAGACTGCTTTTCAAAACCTTCCCTCTTACCTTGGTAAGTGTTTTGCTACCTGATGGTAATTTATCTTTTATTTGTAAACTGTCAGAATCATGAAAGATTTGATTGGTATAATCATTCCAGGTATATCCATAAGCAGGATTAAGTAATTAGTGCTCTAGCGCTCTAACTGAACAAACCGGTTTTGATACATGAAGAAATCCTTTCAACTGGTAACGCCCTGCCTGTTCAGACATATAAACTAATTCACACAGAAAGGTGTGAAATGGATATCTGACTGAAAAGAGAAGAACAATCACATTATCTTTAAGGAAAAGGTATGTCAATATTCAGATGCTAATGTTTATGACAAGCAACAAACCAGATTCTTTTCACACCACTTGCTCCTACTTATTTTTTAGCATTTGAAGAAACGTGTTAAACTATCGGTGCCAGCAGATAGCAAATTCTGAAATACCAGTATTGTGTTCTACTGCTGGAGAATCTTTATTAGTATTTCTGGAGCCTCTGAATTATGATGAAGTGTACCTGCATCTCTGTTATCTATTATGTGGTCTGGTCTTAAACTACAATAAAAACAAGTCCAAATTTAAGTGAGACTTGAGAGCTCTATTTGCTTGTAGACTCCTAGAAAGAGTTCAGGCTAAAGATGGATACTTTATGCTCTCACTGTCCTATTTTGAAAAAATTCCTTTACTGCTTACTTAAAATTAAAGACTTCTTTTTGAGGTCCTATCTCTGATATGCCTCAGATATTTCACATTGTTGAAATACTCTACATTTTTGTTGTTATTTAAAACTTGCCTTACATAACAGAATTGTCTTTCAATTGCCTTGGGTAAGAATATTTAAAACAAAATAAAATCTCTTCATTTCCAGGTTAAAATCAGCATATACGGAGTGCAATATTTGAAATTCCCCTCTGAAGACAAGAGCCCATGAAATGCAAGCAGTGCCTATAACTACAATATGTTTTTAAAATATCAGAAGACATATTATATAAATAAAAACTGTGCCTTTTAACAGAGCCCTACTTGGAATTGACAAAACCCCTAAAAATAAACACACACACGTATACGTATACATATACCAACCTTCCAAAACTTTGCAAGTCAGGTGCTACTCTTCCTTCAAGAGTTAAGAAGATAAAGAAACACATGTGAAATTACATGCTTAATTCACACTTGTTTATAATGATGAATCATGGAACCCATCATTTTCACATGCAAATGGAAAGATTAAGGAAAAGAGGCAGGTGTGTTGCATCCACACATCACCAATCATGAGAATGCAGCCAAGCAGAACAGTTGTCATTCCATGACCCAAGGTGGAATGCCCCTTTCCATGCATTTCCATGTGCATCCTCCGGTATATAGCTTCTTTGTTTGTGGTGGTGCTTTCTTAAAGGAATGTTTCATGTTGAATGAAGAAGGTACTTACAACGAATACCACCAGACAGACTGATTATTGAAGTAAATGCTTTGATCTTTAAACCTTTTAGCAAAAAGTCATATATTGTGTTATAAAATGGCATGCATCTGTAACAACAAACTCAAACTACACATAGTGATTTGGGAAAAGTAAGCTTTCACATCCACTGACAGTAATGTTTCCTTACACTGCACGAGGATGCTTGATGCCATTCTCTACAGCCCTACACTGTCCTCCAGCAGGTGGAAGGGGCACAAAAAGGCTGAGAGCCTCAAAAGGAAACCAAACTCCTCAAAATCCTGCTGGCTTGTTTAGCATCTTTGCTACCTGGACACAGTAAGTATATATTTAATTGATTTCTCTCATGCATCAGCCTTTTAATTAACCCTACAAAATGTACCTTGCCTAATATTAATAAGGAACACTGAGGGTATTTATTAGCGGAAAGAAATATTTTGAGGTGTTATTTAGCAATGAGGATAAATTTCACTTTAAGAGCAGGTAGTTTCTTTGCCTGGCATATTTCCTTCTTTCATACACTAACACAGCAAAGGTAAAACCACTGACTGACATCCTGGTTCCCTGATGTCTAGTTAGGCCGGGAATCACATACTCCAGTGTGGAATCCAAGCTTATTCTAACATATTATCTTCTCCTTTGCATACACATTGCAGAAATTGGCTTGTAAATCTATGAAGAGACAAACTAACATATCGCCAGGGAAATACTATTTAATGCTAAAACTAATACTTTGTCACTTGAGAGGCAAGCGTACTTGAATCATTAATGCTGTAGGAGATAAGAATAGAAATGAGATGTTAACCTGATATATAAGCCTAATTAAAGAAATCCCCAAATAAACAATAAATTATTTCAATAAAACTCTCTCATAGTTTAAGATTAATGTACAACATCAGTTTAACCATCTCAGTTCTACTACTTTCTTTTTTTCTTTTGGGTTTTTTTTTTTGGCAAATAAACAGACCCATTTCAATTTAGTGGATCAGAGCCCTAAACTGGAGTTCTACCAGAAATTTTTAAAGGTATTTAAAAAGAAGTTTAAAGTTAGTATCTTTGGTTGGTACTTTCCATAAAGGGGAAAAAAAAAACAAACCCAAACCAAACCAGTCATGTGATAGAATCCCATGAAAAAACTGTAGGAATGTCAAAACAACATTTTTACATCTCTTCTTTTATAAATATTTTCCTAGTTTCTGGCTTCCTTAAAAAACATGTTCAGCACACTGGTTAAAAATTATGCCCATCTGGGATTATTAAAATTTTGATATAATTCCAAGGATCTGGGAAAGAATCCAGCCACAACTGCTAATTTTGTTTACTGTATCTATCTGACTACAATAGCTTTCACTGGCTGTTACAGGACTGTTACTATGAAGGGTCAATGTATTACTGATGTTAATTCATGCAATTAACAAACATTAATTTCAGCTGCAGTAAAGCAAACAGCTTCATGTACTGGGAAACAGGAACTTCACATCAGAGTCCTAGCATTCAGAACTGATGTTAAAGAGTTTTGTTCTTAATGATTTCTAGAAATTTCCGGTGTCCTAAGATAGATAAAAATAATTTGGACTCCTGACTTAAATTCAAGACACACTGATGAAGACTGAAGTTGCAGAGGAAGCTAGCCAGACTTTAATTTCTCTCTTCAGCATCAGCTGGAGTTCTTTTTCTAATCCTATTTTCAGCTTTTAAGGCGAACAGCACAGCTGTGAAGAAGACCAAGCAGAAACAAACAGATCATCATAATCATTAGTATAGCTTGATGCAGACTGAAAATACAGCTATGAAATAAAGTGGTTTTCCAGGTGGATAAACAAATAAGAATACCTGCTTAGCATTTGGTATCCTGCAGATGTGCATACAGACTCTGTCAGAGATCAAGCTAACAGCATTATATTAGTCAGTTAGTCTACAGTGCTCTATGTGACAGAAACAGAGTGACTAAAAATAGCAAGAAAACCAGAAAGCAAGCTGGAAAGACTTTGCGTGTTTTGTTACTTAGAATCCTTGTGGAAAAGTATTGACAATAATGTGGAAAATTATAATAAAGTTAAGAAGATACACACACAAAAAAAATCAAATACCTCTGTAATCAATAGAATATGGAAAACATGAAAACTTGCTAAGAATATAGCTTAAAAGACACAACACAGACCTCAGACACAGAGGTGTTTCTCTTCAACCTGCATGCAGAAAGTCCATTAATCTAAAGTGGAAGTTACATGTACATGGTAAGGAAAATTATGCACAATAATTTTTTTTTCCCCTCTTACATGTATCTTCCATTCAGAAAGAATATGTAAGAAGGTTTCTTTGAAATGCCATACAGGAAACTGAGAATTTCCTAATTCTTTTTACTGATACTGTTGGAGTGGTCTTTTTGGATGGATGTTCTGTGGGCTTTGTTTTGTTTTCTTCCAGGGGAAGAAGCTGTTTGTTTTGGATGTTGTGGTGATGATAGCAGTTTGCTTCATTTTACAGATACAGAATATCTAGCAGCAATGCAAGAAGAAACATGGGTTTTGACTGAAATACCTTAACAATAGAGACACATAAAAGTTTATCCGCTAAGAAAAATCAACCCTTTTTTCTTTTTACAGGCATCACACCATGAAAAAAAATCCTGCTCTACACTATTCCACAAGGCACAGCAACAGCTATGTCAATACATAATAAAAAAAGGTATATGTGCCTCCCAGAATATTTCTAAATACTTTCAAATGAGGCACCCGAGCACAAGAAAGTCAGTCTTTTTTTATCCTGTTCTGTTGTTGCTGACAAAATCAGATAAGAAGTCAATTTACAGCCAGCCATGAAGGCAGTTGCATGAAGCTATGAGAGACATCAACAGCATTCATCACTTGGAAATGGATTCAGACTAGGATTTGGAGAACGTACAGGTTGATTTCTCATCGCAGCTCCTTCCAGAATGTGGTTACTTAGAGGAGATGGTATGAATAACATCAGTGTTTAACCTGCTTAGAAGCAGACAGTTAATTAAAATATATTCTTATAATCAGTACAAACAGAGCAAGACAGGAATGATCACAACAGTAGGACTTTCAACAAAGCCACTGTTTTGTCTCCTATTTTTGTCAAAACTTGCCCTGAAACACATTTATATAGCTCTCATTTTGGGAAGCTGCTACTACGTGCATGAAAGGAGAGTTTGTTTCGGATAGTCTAACTCAAACTTTATTAAACACAGTATTGTACTGGACAACCCAGTCTCAGAGGCTTTCCCTACAGAAGGACAGCGTAGGTACGTAAATGAGGACAACAGCTGTTTAAGGCTGTGAAAAGGGAAGCGCCGTGCTCAGAAGCAGTTTAGCCAAAAATTAATTCACTTTCCACACTCCTCACAACTGGAACTAATGTAGTCCTTTCAGAGTCAGGCCAATTTTTTCCTGGAGGCAGACTAAGGAGTAGATTTATACACCCCAGGGAATACAGGCATCTCTGCTCTAGTCACGCTATAATACACCTCCTGGATCAAACCCAAGCTCAGCCATTTTGCCGTTCCTCCAACCCACACGTGCGGCTTTTGTATGCAGATGTCTGCACTTTCAAAATCACAGGAACCAAACACAGGAAAACCAATGTTACAGAAACCCTGTAATATCTGTTATCTAGGTAACTACCACTACAGAAAAATAGGGTCTTTCCCATGACTTTTCATTTATTTGCCATAAGACTCCTAGCTCTAAGGTTTTCTTTCTTTCCTCCTTGAGATTAACAGATAGGTTCAGAAATGCTCTAATTAAGCTAATTTTAAGTAACATTTTTAACACATTCAAGATATTTTTTTTTATTTCCTCCCAGCAAAGAAATGAGGCTTGCTAAATAATTTTCTTTAGATGTCATTACTTTCTTACATTTCTTACATAAACTCTTTTCCAGAGGAAAGAGTCCGGCCTTCTAGGCCTGACCTACAGCTGTGCCACAGCTCCCAGCTGTTTGCCCCTCAGATAACCATTAGCAGTTGAGCACTCAAATGTTTTGCAGTTTCTGGGTCTGAAGGCACAAATGCTTTATAAAGTAAAGTTTCATTAGTCTCTAGGTACGTTAAATATTATGGATCTAATTTATAAGATAGAAACTACAATTACAAAATTATTTCATTTCTGAAATGCAATTAAATTTTTTCTTACCCTTTATTAATTTTCATCATCAGCTTCGGAAAATGACATTTTTCCAATTGTTCACTAACTCTTTTGTTTAGAAAAGGTCACATTTCACTACACAGAAGGAAATTCTACAGTCCTACATGACTAAATATACCAAAAATAACATTTTCAAAGAAACCAACCAAAATTAATAGAAAGGGTCATGGAAAATTCTGTTCATCAAATATAAAAAGAAACCATAATCCTTTATGGTACAGGTGCAATAGTTTTCCTACTGGTAGTTTAAAAACATCAATTATCTGTACAAAGAAGTGGGTTTTTTGAGGTGAGAGTTTTGAGTTTTTAAGTTGAGTGACTCTATAGTCCTGAATTGCCTAAACCCATTTGGCACATTACAACGGTGGGGGGGTGTGTGCGAATGTGCAGTTCCCGTTCCCATGCTAACCCCAGGAGAAATTGTGAGTATCTGTGCATTCCCCTTTTAGCAACGCAGTTTAATGCAGCGATGCAGTTATTGTCGTTACCTGAAGTGTCTGGCTGAACCGCTTCAGTGGGGTGGCCCGTACCGGAGGAATAAGACTCGCTAGTGATGTGACTCTGGAAAGCGGCTTGACCCGTTTGTTACTGGGCTCCTGTAGTAGAGGAGGAGGACAAGGGGAAGGGAAAAAAATGGGGGGAGCATAATCAGATAAACGTTGCTACCGGTTTTTCTGATCTTCCTAAGAAAGCACTTGTAAAAAGCAAGTTTATAAACCTGATACATAATTAGGGTTAAAAAAAAAAAATTATAGCAGTTTTAAAAGCTGACAATGACAGATTACTCTTGGCTGGTACACACAGATCCTGGAAACAGCTGAAAAATGTAATCCCACAGAAGTTGGCATGGCTGGGAGCAGGGGAAGGGAGAAAGGTAAAGAAAAGCAAAATCATTTTATTATATTAACTCATTCTTAAAAGAGACATTTTCAGCAATGCTCTGCAGCTAATGCATGTTCTGATAATCTTGTCATTGGAAGGAATATTTTCAAATAAGAAAAATTCTGCTTGTTTCTTTGCTTCTGGCACTGTCAGCATGTGACTATTCAGTTAAATGTATTTTATTCCAGAAAATATAATTTAGACAGAAATCTCTAACTGTCATTGTCTTTGAGTGCATGTTGCTATGGGAATACTTATATATACCGACAAACACATTAATAACATGTTTACATATTTTTAAATTTTGAATTAAAAATGAAAATTAAGCAAAAATCTACCATAGAGCATTCAATTAAATGCTTTTTTTTAATATATACTTTTTAACAGCACTTATAGCAATACATAACCACTTCAATATAATATGCCAATTGACCTCTAGATTTAAAAAAAAAAAGCATTAACAGAAATCATAACACAAGGAAAAAGCAATTATAAATACAGAAAAATAGAACAGTTACCCTTGGCTTCCTAATTTCCATCTGACATTTAATGGATCTTGAACAGCACATGCAAAATGCAACTTTTGACAGAAAAAGAGCCAAACCTTCCAAGTGAAGTTAAAAAACCCATCCAACATCATATCTCAATGACATCCTAAAGCAGTTCATCTTTCTTTTTCAGCCATGCTTATAAAGTTTGCGTAGGCTTGCTGTGCCTCCAATTTCCTAGACACAGCTTTAAGAAAATGAAGCATGCTTATTGTCCTTTTGTTGAGAAATCCGAATCCTTCTGGAAGTAATGCAGATTTGTCATCCTTCCTGATACCAAAAAATAATAAATCTCAGCAGCGATGATCATCATCTGTGTTACTGGCAAGAAAAATTCTCTTCCATTAGTACAGCAACAGAGGAAAGGTGAGAAGCAGCTACATATTTAATTTACTTCTCAGCAGGCAGACCTGGAAATCCATGAACGCCAGCTGAGATGAAGGACAAAGTGTTTAACCCTCTAGCAAAAATAATGTATTCGATCACACATGAAACCTGGCATTAAAGAATTTTAACAGCCTAAATCAAGTTACATCCTTATCTTCACTGTTGCACTGCTATTCATATTCCTTCCTTTTCGGCAACCATGTCTTTGACACAGGTTTTTGAAGGAGTTTTTTTTTTTTACGTCATTGCAGCGGCACTAGCATACTTATCTACAGCATCACCACCACCATCCCCAAAAAAAAGATGAAAAATCTTTGAGATTCCACACTAATTCTTCTCTAACTGGTGGCTCAGCCATCAGCTGTTTCTTTTTTATTATTATTCAGAATGCCAGTCCTGGTGCACAAATAACATCCCATGGCAGAGCCTGCTTGTTATGAATTGTGCTGCACTGCAGTGAAAGGACACGAAGTCCCAGACAGAGTCGGGCAGTGCTACGCCAGCAGCACAGCCTTGCTACTAGCTCTACCTTAGCAGCAAAGGTTACTTAGGCATGAATATCACACCCTGAAAGCAAAATCTGGAAATCATGACTGTATGGACTTTCCAGAAGACAGGGAGAGGGGAATTAGGATTAATCAAAAAGATTTCTCCATCAAGTGTAGGGTCCTGCAACCTGGGGAGGAATAACCCCATGCACCAGTACAGGTTAGGGGTTGACCTGCTGGAAAGCAGCTCTGCAGAGAGGCACCTGGAAGTCCTGCTGAACAACAAGTTAACCACGAACCACAGAGAAAGCGAATGGTATTCTGGGTTGCATTAAAAACAGCATGGCCAGCAGGTTGGAGGAGGTTATCGTCCCCCTCTGCTTCACCCTGGTGAGGCCACATCTGGAGTACTGTGTCCAATTCTGGGCTCCCCAGTTCAAGAAGGTCAGGGAACTACTGAAGAGAGTCCAGTGGAGGGCTATAAAGATGATCAAAGGACTGGAGCATCTCTCTTATGAGGAAAGGCTGAGAGAGCTGGGTCTGTTTAGCCTGGAGAAGAGAAGACTAAGAAGGGATCTTATCAATATCTAAAGGACGGGCGTCAAGGGGATTGGACAAGACTCCTTTCAGTAGTGCCCAGTGACAGGACAAGAGGCAATGGGCACAAACTGGAACACAGGAATCTCCACAAGGAATTCCCTTGTGTCTGAACATGAGGAAAAACATCTTTACTTTGAAGGTGAGAGAGCACTGAACAGGCTGCCCAGCGAGATTGTGGAATCTCCTCCTATGGAAATATTCAAAACCCGCCTGAATGCATTCCTGTGCAACCTGCTCTGGGTGACCCTGCTTTGGCAGGGAGGTTGGACTAGATGATCTCCAAACGTCCCTTCCAACCCCTACCATTCTGTGATTCTTTACTGCTGTACCCTTTCTTACAACTTTGCTGCTATGTGTATGTTGTACAGTCAAAAGACAAAATTCATGCAAAAAAGCCCAAATTTGATCTATACAACATCATAGCCATACCTTGCATGAAAGTTAAATGCTCCTGATACTCATACAGACCTTTTCCACACACGCTGTGATCTATTCACAATTTTACACAGTCTTCCAGTCTTAACTTAGAATAAAACTAAGTCTGGAAGCCCTTGGATAATTTTCTGAGGAGTCTACTGACAGCAAGTGAAATCACCATAGTAGTAAATCTGTGTTTCACTGTATCTCTGCAGCATTTCATTTGAGTGCATTGCAAAAAAATTCCTGAGTAGTGTTTAAAACTAAGTAAGGAACAGCAAGTCAGTCTATCCCTTATTTGAATACTTCCAAATACTGTGTGTGTTACTGCAGCTGAAGTTTATTAATTACTACTCAAAGCCTGCAGGCTAAGCACTCAGATCCAGACCTAATTTGCTCTGCCATGTGGGGCAAATAAACTTCAGGCAGCTGTGAAAATTGATGCACAGCATCAAATAACCTTAGAGAAAATCAGCCTGATGCCTTCTTTCTCTGGGAGATGAAGTGAAAAAAATAAATATGATTTCTGTTTCTTCACATCAGACAGCCCAAAGGCTCTCCAAAACCCGTGCTGTCTCTTAGCCAAGGATGCCTACAGTTCCCAGAGGAACACAGTAGAGTTTCAGCCACCATCAAAAAACGTTAGGCTCTTCCACACGTTCTTGTTGTAAGCCACCAGAGGTCAGCACTTCTCCCAGTAGTGAAATCAAAGGCAGATAACGGGTTGTGAAGGTATGCCTGCAGAGGTCCTACTCCTTCTGTCTCAGCATCTCATTTTGTCTTTCTCATGTAGTGTATCATATTCTGATCTCACACTGAAAAATCTGATCAGAACTCAAAACAGATAAAATATATAGTTCAAATTCGGAATTTGATCTTATTAAAAGAGATGAGCATTATTACAGGATTCTCTCCAATAGAAGTATTTAAGATAATGAAACAATAATTTCATAAGTCTAAGACTTTACCTCTTTACCAATTAGGACTGAAAGTAAATCTTGTTAATCACAAGTTCTTCATTATGGTGAAAGCTTTCTGAATACTTCTAATGTGCCTTTCACCCCACATTAGAAACAGTCTGTTAGGTTAAGATAGCCAGCTGGAAGTGAAAACTCATCAAACCTTAAAGTTCCAGGTGTCATCTCTCCCTCAGAGAGGTCTAACAACAGCCACAATCAGCACTGAGTCACCCCCTCCACTGTGGAATAATAAAGTTTGTACAGGTAAGGCTTTGACTGTGCAATGAAAATATAGCATCAGTGGAGCAATTCTGAAACTGTAAGATAGCAATACTGAAACTTTTGATCACAGTATTTCTGTTCCATGGTCTACATCCATTCTGCCTCTACCTCCCCTTTCATCAATACCCTCATTCTCAAGTTGTGTTGCCTCCCTACCAGCACCACAGAGAAGTTGAACAAACTATTGAGGCCAATGAACTAGACAGGGAAAAATTCCACAGTCAAGTGCATAGAAAAAAAGTAAGTTTTAAACAGATGGTTGTTTTTCTCACCAAGGGCTCTGTTCTTCAGAACCAACAGATCAAATGGAAAAAGGAGAGTGTGTGAACTGTTCTGCTTTACACAGAGATACCAAACAGAATCTGCACTTGCACATTAGTCCAGTAAGATCAGGGAGCTGTATTCCAGAGATGCTGCTTCCCAAGCCTCTTCCTTTTTTTTTTTAATTTTTTTTTTTTTTTAAGGATAAACTGCTTACAGTTAGGAATTCCCAGTACATTTGTCCATTATTTTACTAATTTGTCTCTGAAAAATCTCTGGTTTTCCAGTTCACTAGGGGTCCCACAATCATAAGAATCTAAGCACATGGGAATGCAGAACTGTGTGATTCCAGTGTCTGTCCAGCATGAAGAGGCTCCGGTAAGGACAGATTGTTCAGGCAGAATGAACATCAGATTCCAGGTCTGTACCTCTGAGTGTGCCCAGACGACTCAGGGCTACGCAAAGTCATCGCTCCTCCTGCTCCCCCCTCCTAGTTCAGGGAACTTAGAAGCGGATGGGATTGAGAGATGGGATTTAGTGGCTGGATCCACTTGCAACAACCATCACCTGTCCAGCCTGGGAAACGGGCCAAGTTATGACACAAAAAATTCATGAGTTACAACGTTTTGTCTGAACTTTTAAAGTTGTTATTATTGGTATTAAAAAAATTATTTCAGAGTTTTGAAATAAAACAAAATGTTAGACTGCCTTTTCAGTCACGAAGACTTGAGGAAACAATACGTGAAGTAAGTTAGAAAACAAAAGATCCAGACTACAGTTTGGCAGAGTTTCCAAAATGTAGAGCTGGTATACGTGAACAAGTAATGTTAATCTGACAGGCTTTAAATTTGATATAAGGCTAAATAAAGCTGAGGGAAACATGAGTGCAGGAACTTCAAAGGCTGAACAGTCAAGTAAAGTCAAATTAATACCTGACTAGGCTAGAACAAAGAGCAGATGGCTTTTGGAGGGAGCTGTATATTTGAACTCAAGATGACTTTGGTAACAGTTGAATTGAGAGACCAAAAAATTAAAGCAGGGAATACTGTGTATATATGCAGCCTCAAAGAGAACTCTTGAAACTGTGAACAAACTGATAAAATAAGTAAATCTGTCTCCAAAATCTGGATGGTTATGGAAACCATACTATGGACATTTCAGAAAACTACTATGTCCTTCTGAGACAGTGCATTTTCATCATATATTTTTCTGGGGAATTCACAGGAAGAAAGAGTAATCACAATGGCATAATCACTGATTACCACTGATTTTAGAGGGGAAACTATCAGATAAAAGTTTCAAAGGTGCGATGCCTCACCATTCTAATTTGGTGTGAAGGACATAGTGCTCTAGATTGTTTCTTCATTGTAATTTATTCTGTAGATCCTATACGTATGTACAACTGTATTTCTAATATCTTCTACATATTAAAGTCTAACCTAATGATTTAGAGTACTGATCAAGAAAGGAAAGCTCTAGCTTTTAATGTATAGCTCTTCAAAAATTAGTCTTCTGCTGTTGGACAGCTGGGAAATGCGTACAGCAAGCAGGTACAGCTGTAGTGCTACCAGAAGCCATCCTCTTCTGAGCAACTTCTGCCAACTCCCTCTTCAGTAAAATTTAAGTCTTTTTGCCTTGCATAACTGAATGAGGTGTTGCTTTATAAAACTGTGATACGGCCATTTCAAAATGGCAACATCTGGGCAAAATAACAATGCAACTTTTGTATCATTATTTTTGGTTCTAATACATACAAATTACAATTTAAAAGCCTGAATCTTAGCATACAGCACCCGCTCCTGGGGCAAGCTAAGCATTCAACAGCCACAGAATTAAAGCAGAAGATCCTTTGAAGAATTAGGGACCTACATTAGCTGCAATGTACTGACAGCTAAGTTGATCTTATTTTTATTTCTTCATTAGTGAAATTGGCACCTAATAATTGGATATGTTGGATTCGACACACTACACAGATACAAAAAGCTTCTAGAAAGCTATTTACAGGAAGAAGCCAACACTCCTCATGCTGTTCATCCACAAAATAAAATAATTCTTTTACTAATATATGTAAAGAATGGAATTTTCCCAAAATGTAAAGCTGAGTGTCAGAGAGAGTTAAATTCATCTAATATCGATTAGTTTTCTATACATTGTCATTCAACAAGGCCACCCACAGCCTAATTATGGCAGTTGGACAGATAAACTACTCTAGCAAAAGATTGGTTTTCGTTTTCTAACAAACAGCAGGAAAGGAAACTAAAAGAACTAGGCCAGTTCCCTTTCTATTGCCCGCAGAACAGCAAAACCAATGACCTGGATAACACATGCTTAAGAGCACAGAGTAATAGTCAAGGTGCCATATAGAAGGTCTTCATTTGCTTCAGTACCTCACCTCAAAATTCTTTCACTCTGCTCCTGACCAGCTTAGCCACTGATTTCCTCCCAGCGAACAGTAAAAGCAAACGTAGGTTCACTGCTGCTGTGATTGTTTTTCCAGCCGACTCTCCCATCTCTTATCAGCAAGTTCAACAACAGCCTCCGTGTCGGAGAACCGGTGCTGAATTTGACAAACAAGGGAAAATATTTCCCTGAGGGGTCATTATATTTGTGTCTTCAGCCCACGTGCAGCACCGCTGTGGCCACATTTTTTCTGATTGTATTTAAAAACAAACTCAACAAAAGGAATTTACAGAGATTTTTTAAGGCAATCCAGAAAATAAGTGCTATGTGAAAACTGATACAGGAAATTCAAATTTCAGAATATTAGAATTTACCCAACTCGCCTTCAAAGGCAAACTAACCTTCCTTCAATTCACATCTGAAACCACTGAAACTGTCAATGCTTGTTAAAAACATCCTAACTCACTGGAGTTCAACAAGTTCTGAAATAATTATTTACTGCAGTAATTCTGGATTTAGGGCTGCTAACTTTCTTGACAATTTATAAAAAAATACTGTGGTTATTTTTTTTCCCCCTTTTGATATACTTTCTATTTGTGAACCAAGGCAAATAGATCTCCAAAGCATTCATTCTGTGCTATGGGAGCATTCATTAGTGCAAAATGTTTTAACTTAAAATTATTCTCAAAAGAATTAACAGTGTAATAAATGGAAGACACTACAAATTGATACAGTACAGTAACTTTTTTTTTCAAACATAATTCACAAGCAGTGCCAGCAAACTAAAACAGAACCACTCTGTTTCAGACTTCATGTAACTCGCTAAATTTCCATACTCCTATACTTTAAAGGTTATTAGTTTTTAGTCAACTTTATAAGGGTAAGTCAACATTTGTCATGGCAGGAAGCCCAACATTATTATTTTATTAGTCTGCTACTAGTTAAATTGGCCTAAGATTAAACAGTTCTAATAAATGTGCACAAAACTTGGAGCTTAATATAAAAAAGACCCATATTCAAGCTCTGTTCCACAGGATGTTATCGGTATTTAACCTTCAGCAGGATAAAAAAAACCCAAAACAACCAAAAAACCCAAACTAAAACACCAAACAATAAAGGTTAAAATAGAAAAAGCAACCTATGTTACAACAGAGTCTCTTAATATAGCAAACATTTAACCTAACAATAAATTAATCTGGCATCTCAGGCTTTTTGCATCTTCAGAGAGAAGAAAATCTAAAACTAGAACAACATTCTCAATTGTTATTGCTGCTAATAAACTATTATAAGCTAAAATATTAACTATATTTTTATAATACTTGAAACAGCAGATAAATTGCCTTTGCTTTACAGTATCTTAGAAATAATCTAATTGGGAAATTCTAGAACATTCAGTCTTCCAGAGCTGAGGTTGATGATCAAGAAAAACAAGGTGACTCTAAAGCAGTTCTAAGTATAGTTCAGTGTTGCACAAAGGTAACATCCACACAAATCCATCCTAAAACCTGGGAGAAGCATCCCATTAGCAAAACTGCAAGCAGAATTTATTACGCAGTTCAGACATATAGGGAACTTAATCAGCCAGTAAATTGTGTATATCAATGATAGAACCGTGTGGATTTGAAGGAAAGTTGTATCTATCACCCGCACTCTCTGATGGGAGCAGCAGGAGGTTTGTTATTCCTCCTCTGCCAGTCTCCACAAAATCAGCAAGCAAAATAAGGAAAATCCAGCGATATTTTGTTTTAATCACAGTGTTATAAAGAAGAGGACCTGATACAATAGTCAGGGTACAATGAAAAGCCATATAGAGAAGTATTCTCAGTTGAAGAAAATCAGCTGAAGTTTACAACATGCTATCGCATTATGTGTTGATCAAAGATTGGCTCCTTGCTGCAAATAGGCTGCTCTCATTAACCCCCACTCTTAAGACCTGAGATTTAACTTGCCATATGCAAGACAGAACCTCTCAAGTGTCAGTAACATAAGGACAAGTTGCATCCAGCTATCTTGACTGATCATTTGTCTGCAATATCCAGAAATCACTACATCTAACAGCAGTTAGGAAATGAAGGCCAATTAACAGAAAAACCTCACACTGAGGTGAATTAGCGCAAGTAACAGAAACTCTGAAAACCCCAGACAACTGACATAAAGTTGATTAAATTCTGCATTTCCTCTCATTAGAAGCTGCTTCTACAGACTACCTAAGACCAACCTTTTCTATTGTGGAACAAACTAGATGTGAAGCCGGACTGCCAATTAACAAGCAGACATCATATGGCGAGTTGCTGAATGGAAAAATAAAGGCAAGCTGTTTGTTTCAAATTGCCATTAAGCAGAAGAGATCAGCAACTCCAAGTGTGGGGGTTTGACATGTTTCCACGTTTAGCTCACTGCACATGAACTTACCTGAAATATATCAAAACTGCAGCTTGCTAATATTTCATTAAAAATGAAATACATACATTTATGAAGATCAAAGAAAATTCATGACTTGCGGTTTATCTCAATCTTTTGGCTCTTCTCCCACTGGCTCCATGCCTGGTTCTCCTGTTAATGATGTGCCATGGCCCAGAGGCCTGTGGGTTACCCTTCAGGTTAGCTTTCCTGCACTGCCCATGCCAAATTAAACACGGCCCTGCACATCAAAATCGCAAGGAGATCAGGAGACAACAAAAGAGAGATTGCAAACAGACCTGATTCTTAGGGCTCAGATTTTTGCAGTGTAAGGGATGTTAGCAGACATACAACATACTGGAGCCACAAAGGAATTCGATGCCACCATTGCAGTTTTTGGAGCCTCAGCCCAGGCACTGTATTAGATCCTGTAGCAGAACAGAACATCCTCACTCTGAGGAATTTATGTCTTCCCATGACTTCAGACCTTTAAACCTCATGTACTTTGACTAAGAGGTACACTAGCCTTTTCTCAGAATCCAGATTTTTACTGTTCACATACATTTCAGATATTTTATTTGTCATTATTTTGTGATGGTGCTACTTCTATGGAGTTTATGCCAAGGAAGCCAGTGTGGCTTAAAGAAAGAACTGTTAAGCAGAAATCCTCCTTTCTGTTTTGCATCACTGACTTGTTCCTCAAAAATATTCCTGGTTTTCCACTGCTGCTCTGCAGGCTCCACATGAAGTCCAAGAACAAGGAAGAACTAATGCATTGCCCATAATCTTCAGCTTGTTACCCAGAGGCCCAGATGGAAATTTTGGGAAATTTTAACAGTTTGGCATACACTCAAATTTTTTTGATGTATTTCATCCCATGCAAGTACTTTTGTACTTGAACTTCCAGAATATATTTTGTATTTGTTCAAAACAAACACTAAAAGATTATTGTTTAAGAAAGTCAGAGGAAATATTTTATAATTTGATTTCAAGCCACAACACAACATCTATATCGCAGAGAATCTGTTCTGTTCCACACGTATCAACATTTATGCATAAGTCAGGTTATTAAAAAAATCAACCAACTTCACAAGTGAATAATTAAAATGAAACGCAGGTTTTCAAAGACACAAATTCATAACCCCCACATAAGTTCGCATTCTGCTGCAGTAACACAAAATTGTGGTAGAAGGCGCCCAATAGCTTTATTTAGACTTGTAAATGCTAAAGGGTGGAAGAACATTTGAGCTTGAGGAGAAACTTGAATTTTCCCCCCACCCAATACTGACAGACTCCAAAGAAACAGGCTGCACACATCTATCTAATGCCTTTCTCAAAGAGCAGTTTTTATTTCTGCTTCCTTAACCAATTTTTTGGAGTGGCAGGTGGTCTTTCCATACCCTCCTAAACAATCAGGAGAGTGTTTAAAAGTTTATTTTTCAGAATGCTGAAAGTCCATCATACCCTCAGAAAATAGCCTGAAAGCACAGGGTGCATTCTCTCATTTGTATAAAACACAAACTGAAAGACTATAAATCCACAACAACTGTTTGCACATTGTAATTTTGATTGATCACATCTGTTATTAGATACTTCCTCATGCTCTAAGCTTTCATTGAGACTTTTTCTTTGAAATTTGATTGTAATTAAGCTACCCTTCCTAACTGTAAGACAGGAACACTCCGACCCTTCAGATTTGACAATTCTATTCATTCACAAAAACCCCTTCATGCACTAAAGGTTAAAAACATATTTCTTTAATATTATAGTTAGTAAAATGAGTACCCTTAAGAGAACTATTTAGTACTCAATAATATGTGTTTAGCATATATATGTATGTACACACACACACTCTCAGGGTGCTAATTTTCAAAAACACACAGTTGAAAAAAATTCTACCTTTGTTAACTGCAATGAATAAATCCCTTTATGTAAAAGTATGCAGAAAAGCAAGAGTGCAGCATCTTCTTACTAGTTCTTAGCTTAAGCATCATGATTAAATAGTAACTTGGCTTATGTTACTTTTACTTTAGACCTATTCAACTGCTGGAGATAATGAATCTTTGATGTAGTATTAAATGCACCCAATTTAGTAAGTTGTCTTCAAGTTACTCAGCAAACAAGACTAATGAAGAAGCTATATATTTCAGTGATAAAAACTTCTAGAGAGAAATTGTATCCTTCCTCCGGTGCAGCCAGACAGAACGCTTAAGGTCACTGTTTTCTTTCCAAACAAGTATACAAAGCAACGTTAACCTGAAGTATTAAATATTTAAGTCTTTCATGAACATTGTTCCTGAAAAGTTTCACTGTTTATGAGAATTTTGCAAATGAGTATGTTGAATTTGGGTGAACGAGTAAGATTTCTTACGTCACCTAAAAGGATTTTAACTTTTTAAATAAACAAAGTAGTCAAGCTAGTGATAGGGCAGTTTTCAGTTAGTATGGTCATATTAATTTCTTGATTTATTACCGACAAGGAGAAGACAGATAATGCTTTAAGACACCATTTTCTACATTTCCTTCACTCAACAAAGCATAGAACCAGTTCCTGTACAAGTTTAACAATTTGTAAGTAACGGTTAGCACTGGAATAGAAGTGACTTTAAACTACACGTCTAAACCAGGTATTTCTCAATTAGCTACTTAAAAGATTCATTTTAATTCTCTAAAATAACAGACGACAAAAATCTAGATTCTTTGTTCCTTGTGTTATTCCAAAGGAAAGTTCAACATCTAGAGAGAGCAGGAAAGGATGACTAAACAAACCAGGTATCTATACATAGCAGCCTATTTTCAAAGCACATTATTATCCCCCAAGGCAATATAGCTCACACTATAAAGAAAAATAAAGTTGCAGTAATAACACCAGTAGATTAAGTACCTCCGTCTCTTTAGCCGGGCTGGTCGCTGTCTGCACTTCGAAGGCACAATTTGCCCTCTTGACGGAAAGGTAAAAAGGATAATCCTTGGCCACCATGGTGGCTGCAGGAGGAGCCGTTTCGGGGGTCACAGCTGATCCCGGTCCGCCTACGAAACGTGAAGACGAAGCGGAGCCTCCCCTCCCCGGCACTTCTGTAACCGAGACGTCCTGCCTCAGGCTGCGGAGAGCATGGCCCGCCAGAGCTCCTGCGACCGAATGCGGCAGGAGAGGCACCGGCGCCGAGCCTCAGGCCGGCAGCGATGATCCGCCGCGCTGCCCCGCCGGGCCCGCCCCGCACCGCCCCCGGGCCCGCCCCGGCTCTGCGGGGCAGCGGCGGGAAGGCGGCACCCAGCCAGGCATCCCGCCCCTCGGCTGGGGCTTTACACCCAGCCAGCCATCCCGCCCCTCGGCTGGGGCTTTACACCCAGCCAGGCATCCCGCCCCTCGGCTGGGGCTTTACTCCGTTATTGACCACGGAGCTCTAACAACATCCGTGACAAACGGCAAATCTAACCCGGCGTTCCCCTTCACTCCTCAGAGGGTAACTGCGATGCAATTACTGTTGGGTTTTCAGACAGCCGAGCATCCGAGAGAAGCGCGGGGCTTCCTGGCAACTAACAGCAGTCCCAAATGCAGGCTGCACTCCTATGGACGGCAGCGGCACCTACATTCTGCCTGCAACGCTCCTGCTGATCAGAGAAGGAATGCTGCATCTTGTTATGCTGCCACAACATACAGCATTGCTTTCTTTTTTTTTTTTTCCCCCTTTTTTTTTTTTTTTTAATTTTTTTGACCCATAGTGTTGCTTTTTCCTGTGTGGCAAGCAGGAGTTTGTTTCTTGTGTTTTCAAAGTTCCGCTTTTGTTGCTATTGTTTAGTCAAAGAGCTCCCCTGCCCACACCCCTCATTGTAACAAGCTGAGAAAGTGGAAAACCACCTTTGCATAACGTATCTCATAGGGCATCTGAGCGTCTCTGCAGCCAGGCAAATTCTGGTTGATGTCTACCTTAGGACAAAGGTAGGGAAAAATTCCTGAAAAGAGAGTGTTAGGGGCCCTGTCTGCAATATAGGATTGATCTGACAGGAACAGTATATGGGAGACAAGGAAAAGGAAACTGAGTAGGAAGCTGGAGGGGGGGAGGAGGGAAGGATATTTTCAGCCGAAGGGAAGCAGCACAACCAAGAATAACTTTACAGAGTCTGAAAGAATTAACTGGTTTTAAAGGCGGACTGTATGATGGATGTTGCTTTACAAGCATTTGCTTTCCTAAAGTTTGTTAAAGAGATAATTATGTCTTTAGAATAAGCTCAGTCAAATGGCAGACATAGTCCTCATTTGGACACTTTCCTCTGACTTCATCAATACCCCAAACATACAGTGTCTCTCACACTTACCCTCCCAGGCCTTTTCAGGAGCCGCCGCAGCAGAGCAGGGATGCTATCCTGCTGCTGTTACGCAGAGCTCTCTAATTTGTAGCAATCTGCTCATTAAGCAAAAAAACCCCACTAGTTTCCCAACACCACAATTCCTGGAAAATTGCTAGAACAAAGTTATCAGTACTTCCAGATGTTTCATTATTCTAGAAGAAAATGTGACATTTGAACATTTTGAATGTTATGTGCAGTACCACTCATCTCCATCATCACAGCATGGGACAAGGTTCACTGAAAGCAAAAGTGTGGACAAGAGGCATGGAACAGTTTTCATGTAGAGAATGGCGTTGGGGAGTGAGCAAATAGCCACAGAGTTCTTTGTTGCCAGCTGGGGCTAAACTACAACACTGTCTTCCTGGAGGATTTCTGAAGGTATGAACAATTATTTCATACACCTGAACGTGCGTTCATTTTTGCACGTCTTTGGTGTGACACTCAGAGGCCGTACCTTTGGGCACAACCTGATAATGTTGGAGGGTTTCTTCTCACATTCCAAGCACATCAAAAGATCAATACACACAGGTTGTATAAAATGGTTAAGAACCTCCTGAGGACACTGCAGCTGCTGCATAACCATTTAAGCCCAAGCAGCCTTGATTTCAAATACCATCTGTGTATCATATGTTTGTTTATGAATGTGTATGCTACCACCAGTTTAAAAATCAGCTTCACTTAAATCAGACAAATTGCCTTCAGGGCTTCTCCTCAAAGCATTCTAATCCTGTAACACGCTTCACAGCATAAAGAGCACTTCACACAGGACAAGAGCACACCAGTTTGGAGACTGAAATAATCAACTTTGGTTTATACACGTAAAAAAAACAGGCCAAGAGAAGGATTTTGTCATTTTTCCATTAATGAGGCCAGTGCACTTCAGCTTGACTAAGCATGCTTGAGAGACAAGAGAAAAAATTGTCTTAAGAGGAATACGATTCTTAAAAATAGGCAGGATCTATAGATCAGTAAGTTTTGGAGCATCTTGCACCTACAAGATAGACTTCAATGAACATCTGAAACAGGATTCACTAGACTCTCTGGACATTTGCTTACTTCACCAGAAGAGTGCAAATGCAGTTTTAGAACTGAAATCTGGACCCAAAGTTCATTGATGAATAGCACCTAACTTTATATGTATCATATTATCTGATGAAATAACACAATGATACAATTTCAAATAATTCTCTGTTCCAGAGAACTGAATTTGTCTGCAGAATGCTACGTGCATTCATAATTATACCAGTTTAGTCACCACATTGAGTCCCTTCTGTTTCACCTATCAAATACAACATTTGCAGTCCATTCTGAAAGATGAACTTGTGGCTGGAAGACTCCCTAGTGAACTCCAGAGTTGGAGAAAAAAAGGTTGCAGTGATACCACTAAGGAATCCTGAAAGACTAGATCCAGAGAGTCCACTCATTCAAAAAAAATCACACTTAGACTACAATCTACCCAACACTATAAAAACCAGATCTGAATTGCAAGCTACTTTCAAAAAAGAAAACAATATTTAAGAACAAACAATGCTAGTGACTAGATTACACAGCAGACCAATCCATCAGTTTTGCAATTTCTGGAGCAGGTTTCTTGTGGGTTTGGTTGGTTTTTTGGTTTTGGTTGTGTTTGGTTTTTTTTTTAATTTACTTAGGCCAAAGGCACAATTTAGTCTGACAGTTACTTACCTGTCAGAGAGAAGTAAGTAAACTATTTGGCAACTCTGGAAACCCCTGCTCAAGAAAGGTGCCTACCACAACTGACCTGGTTTAGGATTGAAGTTCACTGCCAGTCATTCTGTGATTGTTCACTCCAATGCCTTTAGTTAGTTTCTTCACACATTCAAAATTAATACTGAAGCAATTATTGCAAAAGCATCTGTCTGCACGGCAAAGACCTTTGAAATCTTTAGGGTTTGAACCTTAAAAATATATTCCTATGAGGCTAGAATTCCTTTTCATCTTACACTAATCTTTAAGATTCATATAGCTTTGATCAGAGTAATTTTAAAATTAAAATGCAGTTGATTAAAGATTTCTCAAGGGATCCAAAATAGGAAGGGCAGAAGAATAAAAAACAATGAAAAAACCTGTTTCCATTTAAAGACTAGTTAAGAAGCCATTATACTAAGCAGTAGCAAAAAGAACTGAAACATTTAAACTAACCATTTAAATAAGGAAAAGCCCAATGGAGTGAAGAATCTTCAACCATCAAAGTCATGGGCTTTAAAGGAGTTCAGTGGAACAGAAAATCACCAATTAAAGCTGACCTCTGCCTCACAAAGAAACCCCACAAATAGATTGCTTAAAGATTTGAGCTGGTGTTTTTGTTGTTTTGTTTAAGTTTTGTTTCAACATGATCTTTCCCCACATATTTTAACTGCCTTTGGGCAGAAATGTAAAATCTATGATTAAACAGAATTAGTTTGTGATGTCTACACCCAGATCTCAATTACCTTCCTCCTGATATGCTAAAGTGACTGCTTTCCCTATTAAAATTAAAAATCTGTTTTATCAAGCTGTTATAAAGAGTAAAAACAGATAAATACAATTAATTTTTGGTAAAATATTGGTATGCCAAGAAGTTAAAGACTCGGAATGTCTGTCTGCCTGCCTGCCTCTGCTTTTCTGCCCTCATCCAATGTAAAACAGCCCTTGGCTTGAGTCTCCGAGTCATCCTGAGTAGAGCAGCTCTGTTGTCTGGCTAAGTTACTCCACGTTTATGGACGGAGTAAAAGATATAACGTAAAGTGTGTTGCAGAGGACCAGAATCTCCTATACAATTTTGCTAACTGTGCAGAGAGTACTTGGCATCTGATGTTTCTGGAAATTTTACCCACCGTAAAAACGTGAAATTAAGTAGACATATTGCATACACATTTCAAGGGAAAAAAAAACCTCAGTAGTTGGAACTTTATGGAGTATTCTCTCATATGCACCCATCCTATGTGTCATTAGGAAGCTTTCCTTTCAGAAAAACAAAAACAGAACAAACAAACAAAAACCAAACACCAAAACCATAAAAACAGGCAAACAACCAAAAGAAAACTTTTAAAGCAGTCACTTCAACCAAACATTATAAGTTTGAATCTGCTCAGGAGCTGGAATGCAGAAACACTGGCAGTGATAAGTGAGTAGCTAGAACTAGAACGCACTTGAACTGCTAGAAAAAGGGTATTTATCAGGCAGTTACACAGCTGTTCAAGAAATTGCAATTTCCTCATTGTAAATACAGATTGTACATATGGTAATAAGAGTTACAATTTACTAGGTAATAAATATTAGGAACAGACCACTTGATTAAATACATTGGTGCTGAGAAATTCCAATAAACATATGATTACAGAGTAAGAGATCGCCATTAAAATGCTCTCTCTAAAACCACAGCAGTAATTTTTCCAGGTAGTCTCCTAATCCCGGAAAGATCATTGCGGAACAAGGAAACACACCTCTGAGGAGCAACTGACATTACAAAACTGAAACAAAAATTTCTATTCTGTCTAGATTCTCCATTTGAAGACTACCTTTCACATGACCCTTATTTGTGCAGCTCATGGAGTAACAAGAGAAGGAGGAAGTTACGTCTTCTCACTGGTACAACAGGCCATGCTTTGGGATTTGCAGCCAAGATGCCCTCAACTATTCCCCTAAGTTTTCTTCCAATACAGTTAATAAATAGCAGGACCTCCATTGTCTTCCACTGTGAGTGATGGCTATTTCCAAATACCATCTTTATACTGAAGTACATTCCTGTTGAACCGATGGAGAGACATGATTCTCATACAAATCATTGTGAATGTTTTATTGTATAAACAAACATCCAGCTTGTAAAGCTGTCTGCAGGCTTTCAAAGACAGACATGCATACATTGTTTCTTCCTATAAATATAGCCTGTGAAACAACTATGCACTGGGAGACAAACAGATGAAACAACCTGCCAAATTGTTTTGGTTTGTTTGTTTTCATTTTGCTAAACTCATGTAACTTTCGAATACTACAGAAAGTACCGTGCAGTTGAAGGATATCCTCTAACAATTGCATTTGCACTGAGACAGAAGCGCTCCCTTCTTGAGCTTCCCCTTAGGAAGACAATAACAACCCATTTTTAAAGCTGCCTCAGATTCATTTATAAAACTGTTACAGTGATGGGTCTGTAGCTCCAGACTAACGATGGCCCGCCTAGAAAAATCAGGATGGATTCACGCTCCTCCACCCCTCTACCACACCCAGCAGCGCAAACTAATTACAAACTTCAGTGGTCCCTTGCGAGGGAAGGCCCAGGGTGTGCCGCGGCTGGACAAAATGACCCTTCAGGACTTAAACTTGTAACAAAGAAGTTCTTGAGCTCGTCTGAGTATTTACATCTCTGGGGAGAGCAGAAAGGAGGAGGTGGAAAGGATTGGGCTGATTTATCAATGTGGATTTTAAACAGCCAAGCAAGTTCTGCAGATGATGAAATGATGACCCAAAATGTACCATCCTTTCCTGAAACTTTACATTGAAAGAAAGGCATTCTAGGGAGCGGAAATTACTGGAACCGCTTGTATGTTGTTTAAATAAGGTTAAATGTAATTAAAATGCTTTTGGTTTTGTAATTAAATTTTGTAAAATGTAATTAAAATACTACAGGCAGTGCAGGAGCAGGAATGTCTCTCCAGAGCACTCCTGTTGACTGGAGAATTAAGTAACAAATTTCTTTGCAAGAAACCATTCTCTCTAATGCGAAATGTTTATCAAGATGTCACAGTAGTGGTCTAATTTTTGTTTTGATTAAGTTTTATTATAATAAGATTTATATTACATGAGTAACTCCATAATATTTATTCTCAGAGGACAATATTTTGTAATCTTTTGCTGTATGCTTAGATATGAAAGAAAATTCTATTCTATTATGAAGTAGTAACAGGAATTGTCCCCACTCTGTAACTGATCTGACATGTAATACTGGCAAAATGCCACTTAGTTCATTCTTCCAACCATGCCCTCCATTTGCAATATGTAAAGCAAAGTTTGGGGATAATACAATTTATTAGACCAAATTATATAATTGTGGGGACTAACAAAAAAACCCCCAACAACTAAACAACCAAAAAAAGAACCCAGAAAAAACCAAAACCAAACCCCAAACCAAACAAACAACAGAAGAGCTTTCAGGTACATAGGTCCTTCTTCAGGTCAGAAATAACAGCAGCAAAAAAATGGGCCAAGACTTGGGCCTTTTGAGTCTCCTTTTCCTATTCATTTATTTACTTACTTGTACGATTTTAAAGCTTGTTATACATTTCACTGTGTTCAATTTTACATGTTTTACTATATTTATCTGTTAGTATGATTCTCCCCAGTCCTGAGAATTTATCTCAGTTCATCACGTTCTACCCTTCACTAATATTTTATTATTTTCATTAATTTTGGAATTACTATTATGTGCCATAATCAAGATGCAAATAAAGTGTCAAAGTGCTCAGTATGGCTGGGGTTATTTAACAATTTGCCACTCATAAAAGTATAAACCTCATTTCCTTCTCTTCTATCCAAACTCCTCCTTCCCTCTTTTCATGCTTTTGCACTGGCACTGAACCTCGCTCTGCGTAGTCCTTCCCTGCCACCTTATGCCAAGTCTAGCATTCATCTCAACCCACAGGTAAGTCAGCAAGTCCAAAACCACAAAAATACCTTCTTTTGCCAGGTTTCTTCTTCTGCTGGTTTGTGAGATCAATAGGTTATTGTGCCACAAGAAAAGCACCTAGAACTCACTGAAGGTAAATGACAGAGAAGCACATAGGTATGAATAAGGACAGCACAGGGAAAAGGCTGATTTTTATTCTCCTAATAGCTATAAACTGTTAGCTCAGCTTCAGTTGTTTCATGAAGTCATACCCAGAGGATACTGTCAGCTTTTCAGTTTTTTGGATGAAAGTTTTGGATCAGAAGCTTTATTTATTTATTCATTTTTTAAAACAGACACACCTATTCATTTCCATAACAACTGTGCACTGTTACTCATCTCCTAGTCAGCTATTTTTGCCAATTTGAATATCTTGAAATTAAGAGAACATCTGTGCTTCTTGAATAAATATTTAGCACATAAACCCTGAAATTGATTTCATATTCTCCTGAGCACGATGTACCCTTTTCTAGACCACAGCCAAGGAGGTGCCAGCAGTGTTTCCAGACCCAAAGTTAAGCAACTTAACATTTCTTTGACACAATTTACAAGACATCCATGGGAAAGACTGATGACAATCAAGCAAAACAGTGAAACTATTAAGTGCTTTACAAATTTTACAAATAGTAAGAACATTCTAATATCTCAACTACAGTAGAGCAATCTTGAACCCGAGATGCCACCTTTTACACTACAACACTCACTGACAACCCAAGGCAGAAAAGCTCTACATTTGGTTGTGAATACGGTTTTGCAGATCGCACAATGCGTTACAATCTGAATTACCACATTGGTATCCAAATTGCAATATTCCACTATTGTGGTCCGTTAATCTTTTTAGAAATGTTGTTCAATTCCCACGTGCTATGACATACTGTACAAAAAAATCAGACAAAAATGAACTCAAAAAAATTAAATCATCTTTCTCTTACCCGCATCCTCTCCCTATAAGGGGGGGAGGAAAACCATGGTATAACTTCAAAAAGACGTGTCCTTGCAAAAACTGACAACGCATCAAAAATGATAGAACTAACCTACTCCCAGTACCAACTGTATTGTAGATGTACAGCCTTAAAGATGATGTGTCATTAGCAACAATGTGACTAATCTTTAATAGGCAGCTGAAACGGGACATGACATCTTCAAACAGACACCAACAACACACAGGAGAACAAAACTTCTTTGTTCATAATACCCTTTATCAAGAATCAGGGAATCCAGAAGCCGTTCCTATGTTTTACTTCAGGTTACAAAAAACTTTTATTTCAAGTTACAAAATAACTATCTTCCCAAGCATAAATATAATGAAGTAATCCCTTATGGCACAGAAGTTACTATAACAAGTTTTAATTGAAACATACTAATATAAATAAGAAACAGTTTTCCTGAATACTTCTTTCTTGGTTCAAGAATGTTATGATTATTGAAGACTACCTTCTCTCTGGCCAAGTTATAGGCCACAAACTGCCATCTGGCAAAAAGATCAAGTCAGTCCTATTTCTATGTGATCTCCATTATCAAATCTGCAACCGTGATCCACCGTAAGCGTTCCTTTTCCCAACAACTATGAATTTTGGACTGGTCCCTAACAGGTACCCTTAACTTTATTCCCCAAATAGTAGAGAATCACTGTGATTCTGTGATCTTTGCTATCTGAGATAGTCAACAACTGAAAATGAAAAATAAAGTCTTAGAACCACCAAAGATAAAATAATGGCTATTATTTTAAAAGCTAAGAAACAACTCAAAGTTGCACCAGAACAGAATTTTTGCTTCTATTAATCTTCAAAACAAAACTGACTGAACAAAAAAGCAAGATAATATATTTGTGTTTTAGCAAACACTCTAATTTTATTATATAATTGGGTTTGGTCTTAAATTACATGGATGTCAAATACTGTATCTTCAAATCCCTGCAAAAACACAAGCATACTTTCCTCTTAAGATCCTAATAAATAGTGAAGTGTTAACATAAGAGAATTTAGAACAATGTGAGGAGACTTAAACCTGAACTCATAGCCATAAAATTATTTTGTTCTAATGATGCATGTGAAACAGAAAATACAGCTTCCTCCCCCCCTCCACCCAAAAAAAAAAAAAATTAAAAAAATAGAGGTCATATACTTTTAATACCAGGCACTGGTTTCAGTGCCCAAGATTATTAACAGCAGTCAGGGTTGTTCTGACCACCACGTAACTTTTGGGGAGGGTTCTTCTGAATCCACAGGGCTGTACAGGACAAAAAGCACACCTATTAAAAATTAAAAAAAAAAAAAAAAGAAAAAAAAAAGAAGAAGTTAAGGATGAAGGCTGGTATTCTAGACCAGACAGAAACAGGAATGAACCACTTCAAGGGCAGAATGATTTGTGGGATTGGGATAAATAATTTATCTATCCTGTCAAAAGCCTTTGTAGTTTCCGTTTGATGCAAAATAGAAGTTGTTAGAGTGATGCAAAGAGCAGCACAGCATGATCAAAATGATCACCCAGGAAAACAGCTTTTATAATAACATTTGGCTATAGACATGGAAGCAAAACTGGTTTTGTTAAAGTCAGAAAATAAAAAGGTTGTTGCAATAATCAGAACACAGTAAGATCTTGAAGGAGAAATTTAGCGAATAGAAAAGACCAGAAAACTAATAATGATGAGGAAATAATACACAAAATTAGACATAGGGCATATAAAAGGACCTACTCCTGAGGTGATTCTGATGCCATTGAAGAACACAGCAATGAATACTATGAATACCCCACTAGCAAATTATACACAATACTGCATACTGTGGAATTCCCAGACATTGCTTTTACTTAACTGAATCTTTGATCTTGCACAAAAGCAGCCGTTTAAGTAGAAATGCAGGTGATCTTGAATAAAAAAAAAAAGTTCTCCCCGCAAAAATCTTATTTCATTCTTCAACTCTCAAAATGTGAGTTTGTGTATAAGTTCTGGGCTACTACAGAACAGGAGAGAACAAGATCATATAACACTTCTCTGCAACTACATTTGCTATAGGTGTAATGGCTTGCAGGCACTTCAACCAAGAACTGTTTTCTGATTTTTGTTACCTTGAAGGACAGTATGAACAAAGTCTTTCTATGCTCAAACCAAAGAAAAAACCCTTTTATTTTGATTTTGTTACATCTTTTAGACCTAAAGAGAGGGGTAACACATGAAAGAGAAGCCCTGGGCAAACTGAAATGAAAGAAAGTTTTGCCAGAACTCTGAGCACGTTATAGCTTACCCATATCAAAAAGCACTGCACTGGTAAAATTGCATGTGATTTGAGTATCAGCAACTTAAACTAATTTAGAGCTATTGATACCAGAAGAAGGTATCAATGAAGCCACCTCACTGACTTAGCAATGTCCTAAATTCCTCTTAGGAAAAAAATGAATTAAAAAAAATAAAAATCACTGCACAAGGGAGAGAGAAAAAGTCAAAGAAACCAAAACCACACTTGCAACCACACAGAACCGTGCTAACATAGGCTGAAGCAAAAAAAAAAATATATCTGTCACATATAGAAGTTGAAAAAGGGAAGTAAAAAGTGCAATAGGAGTAAAAACCATGTTCTTCCAGGCTGGAAGATACAGGGCGTTCATTTTGATTTGCAGTAATAATGATTGATCAGAAGCATGATACATTCCACTTCCTGTATGCTTAGCTTATTCCAGATATGATAATTAAATAATGAATAGAAAAGTATAATCAAAGTACCAAACAATTAGGACAAAAAATAAAGGCAAACAGAGTGCTGGCATGTGAACATACTGCAATAAAGTAGATGGAAAAATGTTAATCCTTATGTTGTACTTCAAGCACAATGTCTGGTACAGGTGCTCTTGGTGTGTTCTGTAAGCTTTCCTTGAGTTCACTTCTCCATTCCTCCCCAAAACGAAACAGAACAGGGGAAGAGAGCACAGACTGGATATTCAAGATGACCTAAGGGAGTTACAATGATAATCCACAAAGAAAAATATAAGTGTTTAAATCCTATGAAATTTCCAGCCACTGCACTGATGAATCAAAATTGAAAAGCTGAAAGGACAGCTTCATAAAAGCATAGCTGTACAATAAAGATCGGAATGCACTTCATATCTGGAATAGAAAAGCAGGTATGTTATTACATACTGTTCTCTGGAATTCCGTGGGTTTGTTTTTGTACAAACATTTAGAGAATACCTGCTTCTGTTGCTTCTGTTCATAATTGCTTCCTCTCAATCTGGCATTTGTATTAAAATAAAGGGTATCTATCCTCCAAAAATGATTGCAGTTTTATCACAATAAGAATCTATCTATTTTGTTAGTTCAGGAAGTTACATTTATTTTAGTACGTGCTATCTAACAGCAGATGTGCATTAAAATGTGTCATTGCAGGATATATTAACCACATCACATGTACAGGCCAAACAGCTGAAATAAGAAGCTACAAAGATCTTTTTGAACATGAGCAGCATCCCTGGTCTCTATGAAACTAAATCACCTGTCTGATATTACTCACACATATGGGAAAGATACAACAACCAGGCAATAGATCTTATGTAAGGCACAGCCTTACGCCTTGCCACACTACACTTGTTTCTCAACTGCTACCTACTCTGCTAGCACTTTTTCCTGCCCCGAGTTACACATTTAGATATCTACAGTGCATCTACAACGCCATTATGCATTTCAGATCTTATTTCCCCAAGATACAGCAGCTCAGGCAGTAGAGGGGAGGTTGGTTGGTTTGTGGTGTTTGGGGCTTTTTTTAATCATTGCCTGCCCTCACACTCTCTCTCTCAACATCGACAATGCTTGAGCTGCAAATCCTCTCAATAAATCAGCTTCCGATCTCACATTTCTGCCAGAATTGCAAGATATCCACACCCTTTGTAAGGTCCAATGCAATCAAAAAATCACATTAGCCAATTTTTAATGTTTGCATGCAGATTATGAGAAAGCAGTTTGAATAAGATATTGCCAGTTTTTGAAATAAGGGTAACAGAGAGAAACTCAATTAACAAATTACTACAAAGAGACATATTTCTTGCAAAAAGAGAAAACAGAAAGAGGAAAATCTTTAACCCTGAAAAATCCATCTTGATTCCATCTCTGGTATTTAGAGATGAGCAGCTTTCATTAGGACTTCATGTCCAACTCAGTAGGAAACGCCACCAAACACCATGTAGAAAAATGCCATCAGAAATACTGTACAGTGTTTCTCATCCTCTGTCTAACCTTACAGAATTATACAGTACAAATCCAGTTTTGCTTTTTGACCATGATATATATTCAGATACCTCCAAAAGGACACTTTGCTTGCAAGTGGTCAGACATTCTTTGGAAATAGTCTTCACAGACTTTACACCGGTAATCCCCAAACTTTAGGGATCATGGGCAACAATATTAAGCAAACACTGTGCTTACCAACAACTTCAGGCTTGGAATTAGGAATTTTTTTCTAAATTTCATATTGCCACAAAAAAATATATTAAGGTGATCTCAGAGACAGTGCTGTCTGCCATCCATAATCTCAGGACCACTGTTTTAGACCTCTTTCCTCTAGTAATTAATAACAGCTGTGCTTGTGAGGTGACCAATACTAGCACAGTAATTGAACAGTTCACATGAACTGTTTCACTAAAAAAAAATACTAAAAAATCAAATGAAACTCAATATACCCCTGGTAATCACCAGTGAAAAAAAGCAAGAACACTAAAGAAATACTCCAAAGAGATAACATATTTGCTTACAGGTTTTAAGACGCTAATATGATAATATTGTTAAATATTTTTCCATATGTGAACAAATTCCAACATCTAAAATCACAGTTTCTTTTCCTCTGTATTCACTTCTTATAAAATGAGGATTATGGCTTGTTTGTGAGACTGGGTGGAAGTTTTTAATGGTCCTTTTCAGGAAGCATGCATCTGTTTTTTAAACCTGTTCCTTCCTAAACTTGCTAAAGTTGGCCCCAAAAATATATCAGGAAATGACTGGAGGAGGAGGGGGAGGGGGGAAGAAACTTTAAAGACACCTTGTCTTAATTAAATCTAAAAGTGTTACTTCGTCCTGTCCAACTGAGTCCCGTACAGCTTCAGCACTGCACACCTGCCTGGGGGAGGGGATGTGTCAACATCCAGAATAGGTTCGTATTTCAGCTGCCTCTTGTAATTGGCAGCCTGGAATTAATTAATGAAGTGGAACCAGCACATGCTTGAATGCAGCATAAAATTAAACATGGCAAGCAGTATAGAAAAACACTGCTGCTTTCTTTATTACTCTTTTATTGCTACAAAATGTGGAAAGGTAAAAGAGTAAAGCCAAATTCAAATTCCCCAGCAGATGACAGTGTCTCTACCAGTTATTTTTACCATTTAGGTCTCTTGGTCAGCTGCTGAGCTACTACCTGAACAACCAGGTACATTAAGAATAGTTATCCTACCTAATAAACAATAACTGTTGACATTTTGAGGCTTTTTGGTGTTAGAACTATTTTAAATAATCTGTCCAAAGCCATATGATTCATGTGGCTCTAACAAACAGTCTCAGCTGGAACCTCTCAGTGCCCAGAATCAACATTTCAACTACTAATTCAGCTGGAAAGGCAGGGTCAGGAATGCCGTCAGCTCCATGTGCTCACCCACTCATGACAGGAATGTCATTTCTCTAACCTTTCTTCTTGATCAGCTCCTAGCATTCAGCACAAGCCACCTTCCCAGAGATGTTTAACTGCTGCATTTTAAAGAAAAATCTTTGGAGGGGTATAGACTAAAAAAATACCCAGTTATTTTTGGAATGTTTCCTTCAACTTCTTTTTGTTCTTAAGTAACAGCACATCTTATAAGAATATTTCTAGTACGTATGTTTTGGATTGTTTCTCTTGAATGAAGCTCCCCTTCTAAAGTTCTGAGCAAACACCTCTACCAAAATAATTTTCCTCTTCAAAATACCCTACAAATTTCTTATGCTATTCCTGTAAAGCGTGCCGACTACTTCAGCAAAGAGAATTTCAAACCAGGTGAAAAATGATGTGAGAAATCAGGATGGAAGACATACCTGGAATAGATTTTAGAATTCGGGAGTTCCTCATTCTGTATCTTCTATTCCAGATGTTTGAGTGTTTTCTCTTCCTAAAAACCTCAGTAGAAGATTTACCTTAGCAGCAGCTAAATGAGATGTCCATCATGAACAGTATCCTAACGGCTCCTGTTCTTCTAATCTCTCCTGGGATCCTATGCCTCTCTGTCTGGGAGCCCTTAAGTATACTTCCAGACAGATTGAATACTTAAATAAAAGCTTATGAGCAAAGTATGTCCAGTATCTTGTCTTTTTTCACCATTCTTTCTTCTCCCTAGTCAATTTTTGGTAACAAACAGCACTTCTTTAAGCATCTCAGTCAAGATTCAGAGAGAGTCTAAGTGAAAAATATCTTAAAAATGTTTCTTCAGTAAAAACACAGAGTTGGGTTTTGCTTAAACTGCTCCTACAGAGTTGCTGCAAAGAAGCAGATAATTCCTTCACAAACAATGTACATAAAATCAGCATAAATTATTTCTGTAAATTTATAGCTACACCACATAAATAGTTGGTGGTCTGTTTAATGTTAAAAACTGCTTTTTAAGATATCCTCCTCTGTATCTCTAATTTGTAGAGGTTTTTTAGCCTACTTAAAATAGTGAACACCACAAAGAGGAAGGTATTTTTAAAGTGCACTAGAAGTGAGAAATGTGAGCAAATACATGTAGCAAGAGATATATCATTGCTTAAATAATGGATGAAAAATTATTAATATGTTGATACTATTTATGTTTTCTGCTAATGTAAATAAAGACTACTAAGACAGATGACAACAATAAGAATCACAGTATAGCTGCACTATTGCTATGAAACAATTTTTTCGGAAACAAGGCATCTCATTCAATGGAAGGGAACATTCATTCTTCCTATTTCCAGACACAGAAAAAAAATAAAAGAAATGTCTCCCTCCCAGGAAGCCATGGGGAAAATTATTTTCTGAGGCATATCATCTTAGCTCCCTGAGGAGTTAGGCAAAAGCTGCCAGTTATGCATCTAATTCCATTCATGACCACAGCTGCAGGTGGTATCCTATTTCATTGGTCTTTCTCTCCCCACCCTACCATTAAAAATAAAACAACAAAAAAACAACAAAACAAAAACTCACAACCAAAACAAAACAAAAAACCCCACTCAATTTAAATATACAAAGTAGAGGAATGATGGATGACCAGTGGCAACAAAGGGGTCATATTATCCTCAGCTGTCTCTTTGGCCATTTCATGTATTTTGGAACTTCTGCAAATTTAAAATAAAGTGCCCATTTAACAGGATATTTTAAAGCCTGTATGCAGAAAAATCAGGTGAGAATTTGATGCAGGTACTGGCTAGAAAATGTCCTGGCAGACAGAGATCAGTAGTCACTGTTCTCTCAGCCATGCTATAATAGCTCTTAACCTTTTCTTCTTATTTTATTCTTTTTTAATTTTCTTACTAGATAACAAAATGCCACTGTCTTGACTTCATGCAGTAAACTGATCTTAACAAATTTGTACTGAAGTAGTTCCTGGTACTGCTTTTAATTTCCTTCTGTCCCAGCTATGCATCCTACATCAAACAGCTATCTCAACCACAGCAGGTTCTGAAATTCTCCAAGCAAAGCAAGATCAATCCCAATCACATAATAAAATAACAACAGAATAATAGTCTCCATTTTAATAAAATTTTGTATAGTCCCTTAAATTTGATGAATGGGTTTTCTTTGTATCACTAAGGAAAAACAAGCTCATCAGCATTTTATAACCAGTGAAAAAAAGCCACAGAACAGTGGCTACATGAAGAACCACGTACACAAAAGTGGTATATGAAGTTCATACGAGAAATCTGCACCATAACCACGAACAGTCTCATAACTCCAGACAGGCACAAATCAAGCCTCACCATCAGTTCTCTGGTCAGTTCCACATAGACATGGGCAGCAAACTGGTTATCTATAAGCTGTTAAAAATTTCACATGAACAGAAAACAGCAGAAAAAGCCACTTTTTTTCTGGTAAGAGGTTCTACTCTAAAAATAAAAATGTCTTCAAACATCAAAATACACAAGCTGCTTGAATTCAGAGCAATTTTCACAGAGTGCGCAGGAAGTCACTGTGCTGTTCTAAGAAGTGATGGTACACAAGAAAAAAAAGGTCACAAAAGGAGGACAATTAACATGCTTCAGATGTAAGCAAGAAACAACAGAATATGAAAACAACTGTCCCAGAAATACCACAATGCATACAATAAAGAACATAAGGTATACAACATATATTCCAATACGGCAACACTTAGAGTAAGTCTCAGCTTTATGCCCCAGAATTGATTCATTTGGCTTAATTAAGAAGCTACAATGGAACTTTCATAAAAGGTAAGAAAAATTTTACCCAACCACTCTGTGCTACCTATAAATAGTTTCAAAACTTTACTTAATAGTTAATTACTAAATAGTTAATAGGTATAACAAACACTAGTGCAGATGCTCAAAGAATGCTTCCACTCTATGATCAATCTAGTCGCACAGTTTGCCCCTTCCCAAGTCCCATCCTGTTCACATCCCGTCACATACACATCACTGACCATCTTTTAGATACACATTAGACAAAGATATCCAATTTGGATGCTGACATATCTGCTACAACTATTTGTAAGTAATAAATAAGAGCATACGACTATTAAAACTCACACCTTGTCTTTTCACACAATCAGGGTCCCTATTCTTTGGCTGAAATCAAAGGTTTCTGGAAGAAATTCCATTAACTTCCCAGGAAGAAGAAATTCACTGCCGGCTTCTCCCCCTCCAGCTAAGGGCTTTTACTCTATTTGTTCCATTAATTATTGCACTTCTGGAAGTCTGCAATTAATTTCATTTACTTCTTGAGCTCTTCACTAATGTTTACAGTAGAGTAAGAACTACACAAAGAACACCAAAGCTCTTTACCAAGTTTATATATTTAAGCCTCAACTATCATACATTTGCATTTGCATGTCCCATAACTCAAAACTAAGAAAAGTGAGTGAGATCCCTTGAAAGATGATGTATTCAGAAAAGGTCAAACAACAGACAGCCAGTTTTTACACCTTCTTGAAGAGCAAGCTTGTAACACAGAAAAGCAAAATCACAGAATGAGATCTTTGGGTTTAAATGGGTAAACTGTAATTCCAGTAATGCTATGGATACTCTTTGTAATTAGCAAAGCATATACATAGTTTACAGTTACATCAGTAAGAACGCATTCTTGGTTTAAGAATTCTTGAAAGCTTTACTAATCAGTTATTTATCCACATAATAGTAAAACTAAGCCATTATAAATTGCCTCAAATTTTCAGTAATATGCAGCCGGTATAGAATAAACGTAATATTTAAAACACCACCTTAACACTTTATTCTACTTTATCAAGTAGATAAGTCACCTATGCTACAACATCACGTTTGTGCCCTACATATATTAAAATCAAGTTGTTCTAAACACATAAGGATGACAAATTTACATTTCTTTACAAACATAATGAAGTACAGTAAGTTAATTTGGACACGAAGAATCTCAAGTTAAAACATTTTTATGAGGAAATGCACAAAAATCCATTAAGTGTTTATAATCAACATGCTAAAGAAAACACAGACTAGTGAAATATTGCCATCTTCTGAATTACATTTTTAGAAAATCAAATCAAAAGTCAATTACAGTTCTCACAGCAAGTTGAAATTGAGTAGAATCATTAAACACACAGCAGCAGATACTTAAATGCATTACATTACATACAGCCAAATTTGGAAATTAAATGCTTCATCACCTCTGACATTTCTATGCAGATATATGCACCTATCACTACATAAGCATCTTTAAAAAAATTGGCATACTGTTCTCAATAGTGCAAAGGAATACCTTTGGCAGCTAAACAGCTTGCATTCTGGGAAGAAGAGCTTTAGAAAGATTGCAGTTCGGTTTCCAATTCTATCCAATGTTTGCTACAGAAGCCAGATTACTGACATAAATCAAGCCAATTCCTCCTCCATGAACAGATTAAGCTCTAAGGGGCAAACAAAACTCAAAGGGCAAACTTTCTCTCTGAAGAGAAAGATCTGGGCGTCCTGGTAGACAGCAAAATGACAATGAGCAAGCAGCGTGCTCTTGTGGCCAGAAGACCAACGGAATCCTGGGCTGCATAGGGAAGAGCGTGGCTAGTAGGTCGAGGGAAGTCATTCTCCCCCTCTACTCTGCACTGGTGAGGCCACAGCTGGAATACTGCATCCAGTTCTGGGCTCCCCAGTTC